>VKOC01017729.1:0-10209 GCA_009364415.1 Spea multiplicata | reverse complement strand
AGGCAATCAAATATTAAAATTATTTGCCAGATAATATTTGAAATCTAATTCTTTATTTCAAAATCTAACCATCTTTTTTTGTGTACAGACACAGATTTTTTGATCAAAGTGTGATGAGTTTCATCATTGATATTCCAGTCACCTCACGGATACCTTGGAGGATGTGCAATAAGAATCAGCTTAAATCTCTACGATTAATCTATGAAAGGCTGTTTTGTTCACCAGAAATACATATGTAAAAATAAAATCACACATATAAAATTTACTGCAGGGCAAATATATAGACACTAGCCAAGAGAATATTTCTAACTATAAGAATATTTATAATATAGAGAGACGAGTCTTACCCTCGATTGCACTCCATCAACAATCAAGACCCACAATCAAGTAAGATGCTGGTACTGCATTATACTTACTTTTTCCAAGGAAACATTGGCTGCTGAGAATGAGTGTATAATGAACAAAGCGCCAGCTCAGACCATATCAGTAAAAAGCAAGGCGAAAGCAGCTATCCCACACGGGTGCTCAAGCAGGAAGGTGCATCCACTCCAACACTGATATAAATCAGAAAAAGGACCACCGGCACTCCATGAAGACAGAAGTAATCAAATAAATGTATAATATAAAAAATATGTTTTATTCGGATGCTTGATCCCATATATATAAAATATGATTGTATTTGCTCGATTATAAGACGAGGTTTTTTTCAGAGCAAATGCCCTGAAAAATACCCCTCGTCTTATAATCGGGGTCATCTTATAATCAGACCTCAAATAGGTCTGACTATGAAACTAAGATCCAGATCTTGTCTCCCCTACCCAACCCCTCACCCCCAACTTACCGGTGCTTCTGACTCCCGGTGTGTTGTCCAGGCAGCAAGTAGACGTCTACGCGATTCACGTAAAATCACGTATGGAGCTATTAACTGATCATACTGCATCACCTAGTACAACCAGACAATCCAGCTCTACTTTATTTAGTAATCAGTATAAAAAGAATAGGTTTACAATACAAAAGCATTTGGGCATACTTAAATCAGATGCCATCTATGATAAAATATGTTCCGAAAAAAACTAAAACGCTAGGCGATATTCTATCTCCAACCAAGTTTTTCAGCCAGCCTGAGGTATCCACTTGGTTAAATTGCTCTGGCATGTTTCCTTGCGGTCATAATGTGTACAAGTGTTGTCCCTGTGTTAATAAGGATGTTTCTTTTACATCTACCTCTAATAACCGTATCTTTAACATTAGGCAGTTTATTAATTGCACTGCACGTAATGTTGTTTCTTTAATCATGTGTAAAAACTGGTTTTCAATATGTTGGACGTACTACACGAAGACTTAAGGACAGGATTAGGGAACCTATTTTAAGTATTTATGGGGATTGAGCAGCTCATTTCTCCCCTAGAGGTGTTGATGTTATTACCCTTCTTAACCAACGAGAGGTATACTGGATTTTCAATTTGGCCACTAGAAAGCCTATGGGGTTAAATTCCCGTGACAACGTACCTTGTTTTTGATTAAGGTATTGTTTGCTTTTTCAACTATTTTTATATACGAGTTATTTCGGTATATTCATTCATTTTATATTATTGATTGTGTATTATTTTGGTTTCCTTGTGCCCCCTTTTGTTATCATTATCAGGTGGTTCTCACTTATTTTTACTAAGAGTTTTAGTAACATGGCTATATTAGGGTTGTTTTTTTCTTGTGGGATTAGCTTTTGATAAAGCACTTGAGGAGGTGCAAAATGCATTAAGTGGTCTCTTTTTCTGCGGCAGGTATGGTATTCATTGTACTCTTTTTGTTTGTTCATTTCCTTTTTTGTATAATTTTGGATATATATATTTCTACATTATATTATATATTAATATATATAAAATAAGGCAATAATGTTTTATTTGGATACTTTGATCCTATATATATATATATATTATTATTATATATATATATAATATATATATATAGGATCAAGTATCCAAATAAAACATATTTCCTTTTTGTGATTGGTGAGAATGAGTGAAAATAAAAAATCCTGAAAATCACATCCTGAAGAGGCCTCGACCTCCTAGGAACTGGTGAATGCCTCCATAGTACCTGCAATCTCCACACATTGTTCTCAGATAAGAGCCATGCAAGCACACCTAGCAACCCATTACTAAAGCGGATCTTAAAAATCTCCTTAGTGAGATCAGCTTCTTACTCAGGAGTGGCTTTAGTGTCTCAGTGGCTATAGTTCCATAGCACTATATATTTATTAACCCACATGTGAAGAAGCATAACATCCATACTTTTAACCCAGGATTGAAATTGGGTTTTCTTTTAGCAATTGTGGTCTAGAAATCCATTTGGACAGATGGTTCCATATATTCTCCACATAGTATACCTATGGGATTGTGATCACCTTGTCAGGAGTGATTCTTCTTGAATATGTGTGTTAATTGGGATCCCCTTTCTTGTATTCTGGCATTTTATAAGTGAAAGTCCAGACCCAGCCAGTGGCCATCCTACTATTTTCAGTCTGCTGATTTATATTGATGTTTTAGATTCCTACTACATTTACTTTTCAAGGAATTCACTATGATTAAACTGTTTATGTTTCATGTTCTTCTAACACTTGCATTTTTTTCCTTGTTCGTGTAATGCCAAAGGGGTATTTTCATGTATTTACTCCCAATATCTAGCAATCTTTTTTTAACGATATACCATGTTGGCTAAGTAGTGTGCATGTCCATACATGCCAAGGGTTTTAATAGTCCCACAAAGAGGAGGCTTTTTATATAAAGGGGGGAAATATACTGAGGCGGATATTCTCCTAGTTTAGGAGACGTGTTTTGCAAAAGATAAACCTCAATTAAGAGATTCCAGATACACATATTGTTAATACTCCTTTCTAAGTAGTATTGTCCCCAAAGGGTCAATTTTTAGTACTGGGTGGCATTTATGGCTCTGTGAAGATTCGTTTGGACAAATTTCTATGCTCCTACCGGGAAAATAAAATTCTGGCATATTATGCCAAAATGCATATGTAAAATTTCTATAACTAAATAAAAAGTTGAAATTATAAAAAAATGCAAAAACAAATGTGTTTTATAAAACAGTAGTCCATCAAAGCCAGTGCTAATCTGACAACCTTCTAGTGACTGTGAAGAAGAGTAATATAGAAGTGTAACTATCTCCTAGTTGGGAAGATACATCTTGAGCTGCTGGCCCAGCAACTTTTAGTGGTATGTATTGATAGAATTTTTTTTTGTGCTTGGTCTGTATTTGTATGCAGGATTTAATTTATATGTTAATGGAGATGTTTTCCTCTCTAATAGCACATGTGAGTTTACTCCCAAGCAGGCATGTGCTGTGGGGCTGACTATTAAGCAGTTGTCTGTTCTCAGAATTGTTCTCAAACCTATTAATATGTGATTTCTTCCTTCAGGGATCTCTTGGGGATGAGCCCAGGTGTGAACTGCCTTGCTCACTTGTACCGAGAGGGAGATCAACTGGACTCCACTCACAAGTCTCATAAAGGCTGAAGGAAGTCAAAGACCTTGTTATGTGTACATTTGGGTCTGTTTTCCAACCAACTGCCTTCATCAAGATCCTAGAAGTCAGGTTTGGCAAACAAAATCTGAGAAGGCAAAACATTGTTCTACGGAGCTACAGAGAAATTTGGCCTCAAGCTATCACCAGGGTCCTTTGCTGAAAGTTTCTTTTGTGTACTTAGAACACTGCAAATGGCAGAAATGTGACAATTGAGACGGCAGGCATCTTGGTTCTACCTGGATGTTTCACAAAATGGGGCGCATAAACATGTAAAAGAAAAAAACAAAAATACAATAGTGTAATAAGTTAAAATATAGAAATATGAGTGATAACAACGTGATGCACTCAACGTGATGCAAATGATCGATCCTTTGCTGGAATACTTTGACTTTTCTCCTGAAGAAGCCAACGGAGTTTGGCAAAACGCGTTGAGACTTTACTGTATTCGGATATCTTTGATCTGCTGGACGTTTTTTTTCTGTTATTTTTGCGTAACATATCGGTTATGCCAACTGCTTTGTGAGTTTTATGAGCTCTCTTTTTATTAAATATAGTTTCTTTATACTGCAACATTTGTGGTTTTCTTCATTTGCATTCCAGATACTCAGAAGATTTTTCCTTATTTGATGGGCCTCTTTTGCATATTACCTTTGTGAGTGCATCACGTTGTTATCACTCATATTTCTATATTTTAACTTATGACACTATTGTATTTTGTTTTTTTTTCTTTACATGTTTATGCGCCTCATTTTGTGATATATTTGCTGTGGTACACTTTGTGAGGAGTGTTGTTTTTGGGAGCTGCTAACCTTATTAGGGTATTTATATTTTCTTTTATATTCATCACGTGGAGGTGTATTTTTCTTTGTTATATTATCATTCTACCTGGATGTTACCAGGTTTGTGAGGGAACATAAACTGAGAGGATTTAAACCAAACTTGTACCCCCTAGGCGAATCTATAAGTTAATTAGAGCCAAGGACATCATGGAATAGATTCCAGGGCTCCCTGATGCTGAAGCAGAGAAGGTGTGGACCAATGTGGCATTGAGCACAAGAATATAATTGATGGCAATTAAAGGAAGCCTTTGCCTAAGGACATATACGCATGATAGGGGGGGTGCAATTTCAGATAATGCACTGTGACAGAGGAGACTTCACTACATATGTTCTTGTAGTGTCCTTTTGCACAGTCTCTGTTGAGATCTCTGGAAAATGAACTCAAAGACTCTATAGAGAGGTTTCTTTCTTACTGTAACAGGTTGCTTAGTTAGGGCTATAGATACCCTATGAACCCTTCATCTGTCCCTCAGGATAGTCTCCAGCCTCAGGAGGCTAATAGATGGATCTTTGTCTTAGATCACAAAAGTAGTCACGACCACCATGATTGTGAAGAACAAATTGAACATTTTATTGTTGTAAAACATAGCCTTATATATCCACATAATTGCATTAACATTGATACACAGGTACATGTAGACAACCCTATAATGCCCTTTAGGTACTGAATCTACCCCTGGCAGCAATCCTTTTAATGGGATTAGTTTACACAATGCAGTTCCTGCATGTGCTATCTTTTGGCTGGAGCCATCTCTGAGTACCTTGGGGCCCTGTATGACAGGTCATTCTGTCACACTTACCTATCCCACTATTTTTGCACTTATGGAACTCTTAAATGTTTTTAGTGTGTGTAATGATTACTGTTGCTTCTTTTTATTTTGCATGATTGACTGTTCCAGGTGTGCTGTTTGTAATATTGACACAAATGCTTCTCTTTCAATGCATTTCATATTGTTTGCATTATTCTGGACTGGTGTAGTACTTCCGCAGCAGAGCCTCTCTCCCATTCCCCCAATTGGGGGAAAGGGTATGCGCTGAGGTTCAGCCTGGAAGTATGCAGGTGGATTCGTGGAGAGAGTGTACAAACTGGCCTGGTGTAGTACGTCAGGAACATCTGATCATGCCACTGAAAAAACAAGATATAATATCATGCCAAAATACCAGTGTAATGTGTTATGCAATGATACTTTAGCTATTGAAGTAATGTAGATTGGATTAGCCTTATTAGTCCAATAGACAAGATACAAAAATACCAGAGTGTTGCAGTATGTAATGATACCATTTTATTGGACTAATATAGTATTTAAAAGACAAGCTTTCAAGAGTTTTCCTCTCTTTCGCAGGTATTGCTTCAGAACCGAGAAAGAGAGGAAAACTCTTGAAAGCTTTTCTTTACAATTAACAAATCGGGGGGGCAGTACTATGGGTGTTAATTAAACTGACAACAAACTTTGACATTTAAAAAAAAATCAAACAATGGCAGGAGATGATCAGTAAAGCTTCCCCCTTTCATGATATGTCTTTTGTGAAGTTTGTCACCCTTGTTGGAAACTGTAGTTTTCACCATTGTTAGCAACTTCGGCAAATATCAGGGCTCTGTGAAGTATACCATGGAGTCAGTTGGGGTATAAGAACACTTGTGTTTCATGGAGTCTGTCAGGGTATAAAGTGTGTCATGGAGTAGAAAGGCCACAGTGACACTCCTAATCTCTCTGCCCAAGGGTGCCTTGGATATAAATCCGACTCTGCTCCTCACAATGCATTTTTTAGTAAAAAAATCTTCCTGAAATATATAGATATTTATTTACTAAAAAGTGACTTGTGGTGAATTTAAAAAAAGAAACCATAAAATCTAGATCAAAATAGAAACATTTCTCTAATGCAGTTTCTTTCTCCCATTGCCTGAATTGGCCTAAAATTTGCAATTCCCTTTCCAGTTTAGTTCCTGGTTACCATTTTATCCCATATATCCCTCCGCCCTGAAGCTGTGTATATATCTAAATATGCCACAGCATTAGTAATTCAAACTGCACTGCTAATTAAATGTCTTTGCATAGAGTAAGTCAACATATTCTGCCTATACTATAACTACACTATAACTGCCATTGCTGTATACTAAGGCAGCCATTGACGGTTGTGCAGCATAACTCATCATTATATACTGAGTCTGACATTGACGGAGGTGCAGCATAACTGCCATTACTAAATACTGAGCCAGACATTGACAGTGGTACAACACTTACACATCCATGCTCACACACACATCTCTCCTTCTCCACAAATCTATTAGGAAAGACTGCCTTGGGACGCAACTTGCCTTCCATGTCAAAGTGCCCCCCATGGGTCCCATGGACCCAGTGGGACCCATGTTAGGGTTGTCCCTGGTCAGTCTGCCCCTGGTGTCCGGTTCCAAATTTGGTGGGTAATAACCCCCTGTAGCAATGCATGTAGCAATGCCTATGTGGAGTAGATAGGGAGACCTTGACAGTGAGCATGAGAGAGCATTTGAGAGCGCTTGAATGAGAGTGAGTGAGAGTGAAAAATACTCAACAAAATACAAACGAAGTTTTAGAGATATTTGCTTCGTTTTCAATGGGGTCCCTCCTAGTTTTCAGACAATCGTATAAATTGAACGATTTAACAAAATTTGTTAAAATTAACATTTTTATGAATCTGAATACACACATTTACAAGCTTATTTTTTATTAAGCAGCTGTCTACGCTCAATACTTGAAATGTACACTTACACTTCCTGTACATACCATGTATGGCGCTATAAAAAAAAAATGTAACATTCCACATAGTGGTCTTAAGTTGTTTCCCCGTTTATATGCAAACAAATTAAAGGTTAAATAAAAAGAGATGGAATCATTTCAATCAACTGAAAAATGATGTGTTACAATTTTTATTTCAAGTTTTACTTTAGATGGTCCTATGAAAAAACAATGGTATTACACAAGCATTTTGAAGAAACATTCAATTGAATGCTATCGTGTTATGGTGTTCTGCTACCAAACTTTGTACCAGAATCATTTTGTAATAAGTAGGGATAAGAGGATTTTTCTGATGAAAAACAAAAATGACAAAAACTATACATTATAATTCCATTATATAGAACTAGAGCTTCTTCAGATAAGCTTTGAAAACAGAAAATAATTATCAGTGATATCTGCAGGGCCTTGCAGATTCTTAACACATTTATTGCAGTAAAAGAATCTTTGTTATCTTTATGTCCTTTAGAATCCTAAATGTATTAAGACAGCTATTAAAAAAGATGAAAAATGCTTCAGCGTGTGAAATGAAATCTGTAGTCTCAAAAAGGTGTGTGTGTGGAGGGGGGGGGGGTAAATATTTTCCCTGCAGGAACATATCTTACTGCATGGAATTGAAATAAAAATAATTAAGACTAAACAAGCCAATGCACAAGCTGTTATATTTCCTTTTAAGTGTTCCATTCATCTGCCACATATATAAGAAAATGCTTATTAGAGCCATTTTCTCAAAAATCTATTATTTATCTTAATTAGCTTTCCTACGGTGTCTAGCAAATTCTTGAAAATCATATACTGGTTTGTATGATTTAACTTCAGTATTTATTTTAATTAAGTGCCCTAAAAATATGTTGTTTTTTTCTAAAATGAATCACCCCGTAGCTCAAATTATATACAAGCAAAATCAAACTTTTATACTTTAAATTGCTAGCAAACCAAGAGAAAATCAACTGTAGACATAATTTTCATCATACTATGCATGTAGTCATTATTGAATTAAAATGTTGCAAGCCAGTTATGATTAACAAAAAAAAAAAGAAAAAAAATGTTGACCTCGTGGCATCCTCCTGATAAGTGGCACCTAGGGCAGACTGCACAATCCCCCCAAGCACGCCACTTATACTGTAAACTTTAAAAAGGGAATAACAGAAAACCCCACGCAAATTTAGATTGCGATTGTTCTAGTGGTACATACAATTGACTTGTTCACGGATGACATTTCTCTACGGCCAATGCAAATAGGGTACTGGATCAGAATTTCTTTTTAGCTAAAATGATGCTAATCTGCTCCACATAATACATTTTACAGAAGGCCACAATGTTACTCATTTAGGCATATGGTGGATATTAGGATATATGCTCAACCACTTGTTAGCTCCAAGTAGACATATATAATATGTATTATTATAAATAAGATTACAGACAGCAACAAACGAGTGTGAATAACAATAACAAAAACATTAACGTTTAATGTATTCTACATGCCTATGAGGTTATGTAGCACAACAAATAATTTTGGTCGTTCCTGAGTTTATTATATCATGTTAAAATAAAAAATTCTTTATTTGAAAGTATTTTACATTTTTCTAGCGCAATGTTTTGTATTTAATATTGCTGTGTGTTGTCAGTCTTAGCATTTATCCCAACGGCCCTGTTCATGTTAGGATATCTTGAAGAAGTCAGGTTTGGATGCTGTAAAAAGGGAATAGTTTGGATGCCCCAAAATCATTCATGATAGTGAAGCTAATGTTTCTAAAAATACAGCTAATGAAAGAATGCCACTTAATAAGAATATTTGATTTGCTGCCAGAGATCCAGTTCACAAGAATGTCTATTTTGTCTTACCAAGCCATATTCTAATGTTGCTGAATGTATTGCTCAAATACTTTGTGCACTCAGCCCTTTATTTTTTTGACTTGTGAGGTTCTACGTTTTACAATAAGACAGGTCGCCATCATTTAGTTAATATGCATTAAATTTAACCATAAATATTAAAGCACCAGATTTCCGGGTAAATGTGTGCTATCTTCAACAAGGAGGACAACAAGGAAGGACAGAGAAGACCTAAGAGACTCCCTACAATCACTATACCACTGAACTGCCTGATTTGTCAAGTGCTACTTACTGCTCACTGTGTTTGCTCCACTTCCATTCCATTCCCATCACCATTTGTCTACAATTTCCTTGTTCAGAATCCTCCTGTTCCTCCTTTCTCTCTCCTCTATTGTTTGTAAAATAATTATCTCTCTCCAGCCACCAGCAATCCCACTCTATGTCTGTATTGCACCATCATTACTCTCTTCTCCCCTTCTCTCATCCCAAGCACTTCTCAACTTCACCTCCTCCCTTTCCCCCACCTCCACTCACTCCCAGAAATCTCTCTGCTCACACAAGTCCTATTCCCACCTCCTCTCACGCTCTCTCCTACTTCTTCTAGCTGCTGGGGATATCTCCCCAAACCCTGGGCCTCCTTTGGTACTCTCATCCTCTCCCACTCAACATTCCAGAAACCTCAATAATCTTGTCCACATAACTTGCCGCTCTTCCTACCCCCCATTTACCTTTGTACTCTGGAATGCACGTTCTGTCTGTAATAAACTAACAGCCTTACTTTGTCTCTAGTTCCTTACACCTTCTCGCTTTAACTGAAACCTGGCTATCCCCTTCTAACACTGCCTCTCCCGCTGCTCTCTCATATGGTGACCTACACCTCACTCACACTCCCAGACCTGATGACAGGAAGGGTGGAGTGACAGGCTTCCTACTCTCCCCTTCTTGTACTTTTCAAGCTATTCCCTCTGCCCCATCACTCTCTCTCTTCTCATTTGAAGTCCATGCTATCCGACTATTTCATCCCATCTCCATACGCATTGCTGTTATATATATCGCCCCCCTGACCCGGCTAACATTTTTCTTGATCACTTCTCCTCATGGCTTCCTCTCCTCTGATGTTCCTTCTGTTGTGCTTGGGGATTTCAACATCCCAGTTGGCACCCCATTGAGTCCCATGGCTTCACAATTTCTTTGTATTACCTCCTCTTTTGATCTCCATCAACATATCA
>VKOC01017727.1:0-20283 GCA_009364415.1 Spea multiplicata | reverse complement strand
TTCGCAAGCGAGCCGCCCACCTGCGGTCGGCCGACAAGGGATCGCGGCGGGACCAGTAAGCGCAACACCACCCTCCCCTCCAGCAGAGCGCACCGAGCGTGAAGGACCCGGACGGAGCGGAAAGCGAGCGTGGTAGCGTGACTCACATAGGGGGGCGTGAACAGCGTGAGCAGGCAGCCAGGACCGCTCCTCAGGACCATACCCCTTCCAATCAATCAGATATTGCAGGGAACCCCGGTGCCAGCAGGAATCAAGGACATGACTGACAACATGTTCCTCGTGTCCACGGACGAGGACAGGCGCAGGGGGACGACTGGCAGCGGAAAAGCAATTGGGTACCGGGGTGACCAGCGAGAGAGGAGTTGTGTCCCCAACACAAGACTGCGATGCAAAACCTCTGCTGGACGTACAGGCGACCTGAAGGTGGTTTTTGGGACTACGTGACATGGGCTTGATGTAAACGGATTTTGGACATCACTGCAGAAGACAGGAAAGAGATGATGTGTGTTGGTGGTATGATGGGTTCATCGTGAAAGAAATCGTGATGGTTGTCAAATTGTCGAGAAAGGGCATCTGCTTTGGTATTTTGTCGTCAAGGCAAATATGTCTTCACATAGTTAAATCGTGTGAAGAAGAGAGCCCATCTCGCTTGACCACGATGGGTTGCTTGGTACCCTCGAGGAGGTGTCGCCACTCCTCGAAGGCGAGTTTGACTTCCAGTAGTTCCCGGTTCCCTACATCATAATTGCGTTCTGCAGGTGTGAACCTTTTCGAGTAGAAGGCACACGGCAGGCACTTGGATGTGGTCGGGTTCCGTTGTGAGAGGTCAGCACCATCACCGGTTTCTGATGAGTCGACCTCCAGTGTATACTGAAGAGCAGATTTTAGGGTTGGCCCCCTTCTTGGTGAGTGCTGTAATGGGGGCCGCGATGCTGGCGTAATTGCAGATGAAGCGCCGGTAGTAGTTTGCGAAACCAAGAAAGCGCTATATGGCTCTTAAAGTCCTTGGAACTGGCCAGGCTGTGATCGCCTTCAATTTCTCAGGATCCATTTCAAGACCCTTATCCGAGATGATATACCCGAGGAAAGGTAAACTTTTATTTCAAAGTCACATTTCTCGGCTTTGGCGTAGAGGCCGTTCTCCCTTAAGCATTGTAACACAGAACGGAGGTGCGTACAGTGGGTGATGATGTCCGGGGAAAACACAAGGCTGTCGTCAAGATAGACTATCAAATGGGTGAGCAACATGTTCCGGAAGACATCGTTAACAAACGCTGATATTCGTCACTTGATATTCGTAGTGGCCAAATCTTGAATTGAAGGCAGTTTTCCATTCGTCATTTTGTTTTATCTGTATGAGATTATAGGCCCCTCTTAGATTTAGTTAGTTTAGTGAAGACGGTCGCCCCTTTTAGTCGGTCATAGATCTCTAGAATAGAGAATAGAGGATATCTTTTCTTGATGGTGATGCGGTTGAGACCTCGATAGTCGATGCAACGACGAAGGGAGCCTTCCTTTTTGGAGATGAAGAAAAAACCGGCACCTGCTGGTGATGAGGATGGCCGTATGAAGCCTTTCTTTAGACTCTCCTTTATATACTGTTCTAGTGCTTCGTTTTTGGGTTCGAATAACGGATAGGTGCGTCCACGCGGAGGCGTGATACCGGGCAACAAGTCAATCGCACAGTCATAGGGCCTATGTGGAGGCAATCGTTCGGCTTGTTTTTTCAAGAAGACGTTGCAGTATTCCCAATTGTGTTTGGGAACCAGTAATTTGGGATCTGTTGGAGTGATCTCCAGGACCAGGTTTACGTGTTGACAGGGAATAGAACAAAGTTGATGGCTGCTCCAACCAGGATCTCTCCTTTTCTCCAATCGATGCGTGGATTGTGAGATTGGAGCCAGGTATAGCCCAATTTGTGAGTCGCTCCGATATACATAGTGAGGGGCGAGGTCACCTGTGTAACTACCCCAGGGCCCAATAGGTTGCCATCCACTGTGGTAACTACGGAGGGAGTCCGTTTGATACGTAAAGGCACCCGATGTTTCAGTGCCCAACTCTTGTCGAGAAAAACCCCATCCGCCCCAGAGTCAATGAAAGCTTGGTCTTGCCACCTAAACATAACTGCGAGCAACATGCGGGTAGGAGGAGAAGTGATGGATGTGCTTAGGGGTTCTCCTCCTTCGGCCCCTAAGCTTTGTCGTTTCCCGGGCGTGTGGGACAGGTTCGCAGAAGGTGACCTGCTTGTCCGCAATATAGGCAGAGCCCTAGATTCCTTCTCTTTGTCTTCTCAGCATCGGACAAACGGCGTATCGTGCCTATCTCCATAGGTTCCTCAGTAGGAGTGTTGTGGACCCCTTGAGGGGCATGTTGCATGGACTGAAGGGTATACGGACGGCAGGCAGCACGGAAGCAAAGTCAATAAACAATCCGAGGTCGGGGCAGGCAGCACGGGAGCGAGGTCAAGAAACAATCCGAGGTCTGGTACACAACGAAGGCAAACAAGCAATAAAGCATAGATCACAAACACCCAGAGCAACAAACAGTGACTCTTTGAACGGGCACTGAGTTTAAATAGGAACAAGGGCGGGAAAACGTGTGGACCAATGGGAGCAGACGTGCCGTCATCGCGACCATAGAATGGCGTCGGTGCGATAAACAATATACGTGAAGCGAGTGCTAAACCCGCGAGTACCGCGGGTCTAGCACCCACCAACAGAGGGAGAGTGGTGTGGACGTGTCGCAGCACTTCGCTTATGACTCTGCAAGTACTGCCGGCACGCCGCGGCAGCTCTCGGAGGAGCACATTCCCGTTGCGGGACACTCACGGCGACCATCGTGAGCGTGCCGTGTCCACACGCATGCCCCTCCGTGTACGTGCAGTATGCACGTCACTCGGAGAGGGCGCGCGTGCGTTCGCGAGCGAGCCGCCCACCTGTGGTCAGCCGACATGGGACCGCGGCGGGACCGGTAAGCGCAACAGTATTAAGAACTTGCAGACTTTTGAACAAGAGTAATTTCATGTTTTTCTTTGTTGCCATGTTTTGCTTTATAATTGTGCCATTCTGTTATAACCCACAGATGAATCCAATAAGAAATAAAAGAAATGTGTTTTTCCTGCTGACTCGTGTTTTCTTTAAAATGGTATACATATTACCAATTCTAGAAGGGAATGCAAAATTTTGATCAGAACGATATTTAGATGTATCTCTCAGAACACACTGCTAACTAGGGGTGTGGTTCTCAACCTGATAAGATTCTTTTCTGTTTAAAACTTCCTAGGATATACTTATATTGTTTATTTTACTCAATTAAAGTCAAATTATAGTTGTGGGTTACTATAGTTTATTACTTTAGTTGTTAGCGCATATATCAGGGGCTGCTCCCATAAAGTAGAGGTTTTGCCTCTTATATTATGATACCTTGTATATAACCGTAACTGAAATTAGGTCGGACAGACATCAATATCTCAAGAGTAGATGGATGTCAACATGCACATACGAACATGCATACTAAGGTCCCTTTAAATTAAAGCATAAATATATTTCGGATTGAGCAATCTTGTTTCTTAAAAAAATGCAAGGGGCAAGGGTGAAGCTGAACTCAATATAGCCATAAGTAACTACATTACAATAGCACATAGGATTCCCTGCCGTATGCAGTCATTTTCATCAACAATTTCCATAATGATGTACTGTACAGATGAAAAACTTCACACATGAATTGCAATAGTCTAATTAACTTTTTCTAGGGGTATCTGAGTGCCTCTTATAAAAATAGTATAAAAATAGTACTTTGTAATATTCTGTTTCATTATATATATATTTTTATAGCATCTTTGACATAAAAGAAATGATCAGCATTTACAGTATATGTTAACCTTTATGAAGCATGTTGCCAGAGTTCATACATTGATTTCAAAGGGATGATTATAAAAGATAATTGGAACTAAACTCCTGAAAAGGTGTCACATTCAGCAGTTTACTGGTTTCTATGGTGATTTCTTACTTACGATTATTCCGTTACCTTGATTAATATGACTCCTTGTCTCTAATTCAGATACATTAAAAAACATATTTCTTATTTTTTAAATATTGTTTTTAGAATAATGCATAGGAAACAATAAAGAACCAATAAGGTGAACAAAGTGCAGTAATTACTGTTAAAAATTACCTGAAAAGATAAAGTAACATTTTATCATACTAATTTCCCCGGAACTTCCCATGTCTGGTCCCTGGAGCTCACGCTCTCCTGGAAGGAATGTGGCGTGGCTACAGATAGTGATGAGGCAGCCCCAAATAAAAGTGGGTTCTACTTAAAACCTGGATGGGAGCCGAGGAATATGGGAGCCGCCCAAATTCTGCTCCTCTGTTTGTAATTAAACACACTGGCCTGGAAGCCCTCATGTATAGATATACTGATAACAAGGAAGTGTGAATAGTATAATGATAGGATTTATCTGTTAAGAGAGTAGAACAACAAACATTGTTTATGCCATACAAATTTATTTTTTCAAAATCATTTTGTTGCTGGGATATAGACTTAAGTCAGTACCACATGGGGCACTACAAATCTGACCAAATATGGGATTTTGTATGAGAAATATCTTAAAATAAATCTTTGGCGTCTACTGATATTAAATCTCTGGATGGTGATAAACTAGTTATTTGTTCAACAATCAGAATGCACCACATGCATTGTTTTTTCAGCCTAAATTTGTAGATAATGTACATTCATAATATGCTATCATTAATTTAGCAAAAATGCTTCTGAATACTAGGTGTAATAGTGCCAAATTATTTTATTATGTCTTTTGGGGAATTTGTATTTGTGCCAACTCTTAACATTTTATAATGATACTGCGCTGTGTCGGACACAGTAGAATACATTTACTTTTTTGTGTTTTTCCATACCCACATTAGGCAAACGGAAGCAGGGCTACACCTACGATAGGTGTGACGATTGTTTACCTAGGATCCTGAGATGGTAGAGGCCTCTCAACCAGGTTCAGCAAGCACAGGGGTGCTGAAGATTTGTTTGGTTTGTTTTTGACCCATTAGATTTCTTACATGCTATAACTGTATATACACTATATCAGCCAAGGAATCATGTGTTAACCTAATTGTGTAATGTCTGCAATAGTATCTAAATCATCTGACTGTAGAAAATCCTATAGGTTAAGGACAATAACACAAAGGAAATATACCTTATTGTCCACAGTAGAATCCAGATATAAAGTCTTGGATTGTCCATCCAAAACATATATGAATATATGGACAAATATTCTGGTTAACAAGGAAACTATTTAGGTGTGGATGAGAAACATATTCTGCTGCAATATTACTGTTGCAGCAGAAGTCAATTTCCAGAAACACAATTCTAGCAGACATACCTGGGAACCCACAGATTGCCCATTAATCCCAGTACTTTTAATTTAATCTTCTCAGGGACATTGGCAGATATTAAAGGCTAAAAATGTAATGGGCCTATTTCATATGCGATGGCACTGATGCCTTCTGTTTTGTGACTTAAGTAATAATACGTCAAGTGTGAAATACCTACTCTTCTACTGATGAGAACCCATCAGGGTTTCCATGAAAAACCACTTACTATATAGTAAAGACTTGGAATCATCTTATTAGTCAACTCATTTAGAAAGTTCTTAAAGAAGTTTGAAGGTCTTTGGGAAGAATGTTGTGAATAAAGAATATATATATGAGGTTGTCTTAATTGCTTTGAATGCCAAATGGGTGAGGAAAAAAGTTTTTCAAACAGAGCTGTGTATTAATTACATATAGTATGAACCAACCTCAAACATTTGCCATGTACCACTTCTTGCAAAGATTTTTTTTCTCAGTGTGACTATAAACTACACTGCTCTTTGACATTATTCATCACTAAAACACAACATAACTTCTGCGGAACAATCTCCTGTGTAAAAAAAATAAATAAAAACCCACAAAAATGTATATTTAATGAAAAAGACATCAACTAGACACTTACTTATCAAAACATTTGGTAGCTGTTACTGTTCTTTCATGTCAGAATGATTTATATGAGTCTGGAGTCTGGCCCTGTGCCTGGCTAATGTTATGATAATGCAACTGATAATACGTACAAGTTTGTAGCTTTTTTGTTTCCAGATTTTAATATGAATGACATTTTGTACATTTAATACTGTGTTAGCAAGATTGTATTAAAATTATCAATTAAATCTCTGTGTTAATATTTTTCATAAAGCATTATGGATGTAGTTTTCCCTGCATTCATGTTTTATGCTATTACCCATTACTCATGATCCTCTGGCACTCTTCAATACATAAGGCCCTCCATAACATCGCTCCTCCATACTTTTCTGCCGCCATTAACAAATACTCCCCTACTCGATCTTTACGTTCTTCCCATGGGCTAAGGTTCTCTACTCATCACCTATACCTTTTCCCACCTACAAGAGTTCACTCGTGCTGTCCCATACCTCCTTCCTACTTCCACCGAACCTTCAGTTTTCAGCCTCCCTCCCAACATTCAAGAAAAGTCTCAAAACCCACTTCTACTTCATATCATCTTAGTTGGTAGAACTTCCCTGTCAATGATACAACCACCACACTACCTCTAACAAAGGGTTAGCGGTTCTGTTACTTATGTTTGTCCTCACCTCTCCACCTAATGTATTGGTTTGTCTTAGTCTGTCAATTCTAGTCTTGCAAAACAATTAACACCCAATCACATGTAAATGAAGATAAATATGAAAAATAAAAGTACTTCCCTAATGTTGCACTGCCGCAGCCCAACAAAACACTCCTCTCAGTGTTCAGAAACGTACACAACAAAAATCGGGGTGCATGTGTAAATAGAGAAAAAAATAAATATATATGATAATTCTTCGTTAAAATCTATAGGTAAAAACAGACCACATAGTGCAGTAACTTCCTGTGTTGGATATAGGCAATATAGAATGCACTTACAGGATAAAAGGGAATATGTTATAAATATTTTATGGATGTTATAATGGAATCAAAATAGAGGATATTGAAAGGATAGTATTGAGAGCAAATATAGTATTGAGAGAAATAAAATAGTCTTGTCAAACACCTTGCATATATGTATTGTAAGAAGCGTTGTGTATATTGTTCATGTTATATAAATAAAAGATAATAATAATACTTGTAACCTAGAAGCCTCCTGGAGTGCAGAACATTGCATTGATTACATGACGGGCAATGCAGCATGCAATGTAGTCATGTAAATACGGAGGCCATAAATGGTATCCAATGTCCTATAGGGAAGCTATGTGTTACTGAAAAGGCCCCAGAATTTGGCACTTTTTTGGCAATACATACACTATATGGACAAAAGTATTGGGACACCTGACCATTACACCAACATAGACTTTTATGACATAGCATTCTGAATACATAGACATTAATATGAAGCTGGTACCTCCTTTGCAGCAATAAACACTTCCAATCTTCTGGGAAGGCTTTCTGCAATAAAAAAATCCCTGAAATAATACATTAAATTAAAAAAAATAAACAATAAAGTGAGCTAAGTGATTTTATTGTGGCATCACTGGCATTAATAACATGCACATAACCATACTGCACTAATAACAGTGCAAAACATCTTTTTAAAAATACAAAAAATAAAATAAAAAGATAGTAATAATAAAAAAGAAAAAAAAAACATTACATCCCATTGCCCTAGCACAACATCTAAAAGGTATAACCCCCCTGCACCTGTTCACGACCCCCACAACCGTTAACCCCTTCCGGTCCGGGACGTACCTGGTACTTCCTGGTCATACGTCACCACCAGACCGGGATGTACCAGGTATGTCATCCCCAATATCTGCCCCCACATCGCCACAATCGTGGTGATCGTAGGGGTGCTTGCTGCTGCTGTCTGCCCAGGAGTCTGGGCAGACCAGCACAGCCACTCCAAGCCCACCCCCGAGCCTCTGATCACTCCCACGGAATGATTCTGTATGCAATCACATTTTCAGCTGCCACAAGCAGCTTTAGGAAAGAGGGTTGAGTGTGTGTGGACCTGACACAACATCCCCCTCCTGCCTGATCGCTCCATGACAGCGACAGTGCAGCGTTAATTCCCATTTTGTAAGGGGCTCTGCTGCTAGTGGTCTGCCTAGAAGCTTCCAGGCAGACCAGCAACAGCAAAAACGAGCCACCACAAACCCTTTGATGACGGGAGGGTCATCAAAGAGACTCCTCCCTGCAATGGCTGGTCTATAGACCAGCAATTGCGTCCCAACAGCTTCAGGGATGGGGGAGAGGGTTCTTTGGTCTCCACATGAGTGTGGAGACCAGCCCCAACCCTCCCCTGCTGCCTGATCGCTCCATGACAGCGATGTTCAATCCTTCAATGCCGCAATGTGTATGACACAATCGCGGTATTGCAGGGGTTAACATTTGTCCCCACAAGCTTGTGGGGACTAAACATCAGTCAATGCTGTGCTCCAATGAAGCATCAGCATTGAAAGAGTTAAAAAAAAATATATATAAAAAAATAAAATAACAGCACTGGCCTGAAAGTCGCCTGATGATGACCAGATCACTCCTGGCCAATAGGAGTGATCTGATCATTATGGCAGCTCCTGGATGACCCTTAGAAAGAGAGAGGGGTGTTTTCTTCCAGTGCTACATATATGCTGTGCAAGAAATTAATTGTAACATTGAAATGTATGCGTTAAAAACGCAATCAAATACATTCTCTGTGAAGTTTGGCAGACATCAATGAAGAAATGGCTGCCTGAAAACTGTCAAAATTACCCTAGTTGAACACCTTGACTTGTCCGCTGTTCATAACTATATAATTTTATGGGGTAATTTACAGCTGGGGGCTTCCAAAATGTCCCAAATGAGATATCGGTCCAGTAAACCAATTTCTGAAAATTCCAAATTTGAAAACTAAAATGCGCATGTTCCAGTTTTGCCCTCACAGCTTCCTCAAAAAATTCACGAACCATGCATGTGAGGCCTTGTTGGAACAGGGGGATGTTGGTGAACAGAATTTTTTCTGCAGTTGCACATATTCTATACAAAATATAATATGAAATCTAAAGCAACATATGCAAAAAACCCAACAAAATATAAAAATACCTCAAAATTTATCAGCAATTGGCGATAAAATCCCTGTTTGAAAAGTGTCAAAATGACCCTAGTTGTACACCTTAACTTATCTACTGTTCATAAACATATAATTTTTTGGGGGGATAATCAGTATCTGTGACAACTATTGCTGTTATTAGACTACCATACCAAATTTGAAAAACTTTACGTTTTAAAAACGTGATGCATGCCTTGCAATATTTACCCTATACTGGTCAAAATAGATGAAAATCCTGGCCATATTGTGTGGTTTCCAAATCATTACAAGTTAATGTATATATTTTGGATAATGTTTTCCCATTGGCTCAATGTGTGTACAATTTGTATGTATACAAAACTGTAAACAATGCGTTTTTTTCATTTCCCCCCCACTTTTTTCAGTTTATTTCAAATAAAACAATGTATTACCCAGCTTAATATGGTTTCTAATGAAAGCCCTACTTGTGCTGACAAAAACAATATAAGATTTGTGTGGGTGCACACAGATTGAAGTTACAGTTGAAGAAAGACATAGCAAGACATAGCAAAAACACAAAAATGACTCCGGTCCTTTAGCGACACGTTAGTATCAAAATCTAGGTCCTGAAGGGGTTAAGCCATAAGTATAAAAAATGCTACCCGATAGTGTAGTATATGTAAGGGATGGATATGGCCCTCTATAGAAAAAAACAAAACTAAGGATGTGGGGTATTTCCGTAATCAGGAGATACAGCTAACCAATTGTGGCTGGGCTTCTTCGCTCCCCAACACGTACCCTGTGGAAAAAACGCAGGAAATTATTTCTGAAGCTACCTTTGACAGTGATTGGTGGCCAAATAGCTGCATGAAGAATACCCAAATACCCCTGATAGGATAATCTGGGTTGTCTGCTTTACAGAAATATATACCTTTGTAGGTATTTTTGGTTTATTTGCTTAAAATTAGAATTGCAATCCCATCATTCGTAATGTAACAATTCTACGGCTTTGTAAAAAATAATGTACACCTTATAGTATGTTCCCTATAAGTACTGGGAAAGTATGGAAATTCTATATAAGTAAGGGTTTTCTGAATTAATACATTTGGAGGGGATTTTCCATCACTTTACCTAATTTTGTGAGGACTCAGAAGAAAAAATATCTAAAAAATTAGTGTTTTTTTCTAATTTTCGCTAGTTTTTACTAAATTACTCATCCACAATTTTCATCTAATTATCTAACTATTGTATCAAAAGAAAGCCATTTCTCCGTGAAAAAAACAATAGATAGTTTACATGGGTACACAATTCGAAGGAAAGGGGAATAATCGCTGAACCAACATACTGCAATAATGGCAAAATTGCTCCGGTATGTGGGGTACCAAAAACCACTGGTACTGAAGGGGTTAAACACTGGGTCTTCACTTTTTTCTTTGGCTTTGGTAAGTGTAACTTCTAGTGGAGAACCTGCAGGATTCATGGTACCAGACCTGGCTTGTTTTAGTGACCTCATACTCCTGATCTCATTCTTCTTACCAGAACCAGCAAAATCCAGCACATGTTCCTGGCCGTTTTTGATTTCCCTAGTCCACGAGTTGCTTCCTTTTTCTACCTCATATCATGCAGTCTCCTGCAGTCCCGCTTATGCAAGTGAGCTGATAAAAGTTGAAACAAACTTAAAGCTTCGCATTTATTAGCTTGGTTTCAAGTAAATCTTAGTCAAATATTGAAATGTGCCTGTCAATCCCCTTACAAGAAAAAATAGAAGAGATCACTTGCAACACCCTAGGTGGGTGGCAGTAAGTGCTTCTTCCTCGTGGGGTGAAGGTTAATTCATTCATTCTTATTAATTCCTAATTCATTCCTATTCATGCCTTAACCCACCGCTATGCATTGGGGGAAAAACAAAACTGCATCCAGATTATTAAGTGAAAATGTCACATGAAATGTCACAAACATTGATGTATGAAGAGTTATAAAGAAGCTTAATGATATTACAAAAAATCAATTAATACATCTGTGTCAGTCAACACAAACAAAATTATCTTTTCCTCCCGTAAGGTAAGCATTTGGGGTCCCAAATAGAAAGGACGACAAACAACTTCTCATATGAGAGCATTTTAAGTGCGCCAGGAATTCAATGTGCATTGTACCATATGTTTCTATTTTTTGTGTATCTGTTGTTTTAATGTCAACTGGTAATGAATTGGTTCATCTATTTTAGCTAAAATGGCAGCTGTTCCCCAATAATTATCCTTTAAGAAAAATCAATTATAGATACTTTTTTCCAAAGCAACTCATATGACATATATGAATAGAACATCAAATAGATGTGCCTGTGGATGTCAGTCTGAGTGTATATTCCTAAAAATAATTTGTCAAAAAGTTAAAGGTGTAATGTTGAGTAATGAGACTGTTCTAAAAGCTTTAAAAGTATCTGTCAAGTTTAATAAATGTGATGACTGATGCTTACTCTAAAAATAAATACACATGCAATAAAGTATATAGTTTCATGAAGCTGTGTCAAAAATAATAATACAACAAAACCTGACCTGTATAATACATAAACTCTACATAATACAATAATATAGTAGAAAATAATAAATACAATCCAGTTTATTTTAGCTACCTTTTAGATTATAAATTCATTTTTTGTTTAAATTCCAATGAAACCATGCCTAAATTGTTTTGAACATCTTGTTAGGTCCCTATGTACACATTAGGTTTGAGGGGCTGGCAAGATAGGAGAGAAAAAAAAAGCAAGATAGAGGACACACTTAAAAAATGATGGATGTGGTTACATAAATGAAAATGATTATCGAGATAGAGAATAGATCTGCTTCTTAGCCATCCGATTAGGTGTTGTGGATGTTGGAAATTATTTTTTTTAATTTGGTCTACATATGAATACATTTTATATGACCTTGGGATATTATGGTATGGAATCTACTCTATAAATAAAATGGAATGTAATACATGGTCATAGCTCTCCAATAGACTGCATTTTTCTCAAAGGGTGGCTACTATGACTGCTGTTGACTATATATTTATTAATACTTATGTTGACTAAGTAGCCTTGTGCTCCAAGTTCACATATTTGATCAGGTTTATTATGTATGGTTTGAACAAAGATACATTTATGCACACTGACAAATGCAGACAAATGTGTGGGTGCTACAGAAAACATATGGTTGCTTCTTTATATTACATTTTCTTATCTGTAGAAATTGTCAAGGTATGTAATATCTAGTCTTCTAGAAATTGACACAAATATGACAAACGTTACTTGACTGCCAGGTTCTTGAATCACCTTGTAATCTTCTGCAGTCATATTACAACAATGCATTTCATTATTTGGTCCCTGGAACAAATGGTGAGAAGAAAGTGTATGTTTCAAAGCATAGTTCATATATGTTATGAAAGAGAATGACTACTACATGGTGTCTTTAGAAAGTTGATTTATGCATTAAGTCTCAGCGCTATGAACTATGGTTACTCAGCAGTTATGTTTTTGGTTGCAATCAGATGGTATACTTAATTCAATAAAGTATTATATTTTAATTGAAGACAAGCAATTCTCTGATCCTGAAGATTCCAGAGTTTGGGAGACTAGGAAGTTTTAGGAGCTGTAGTGTTCCAATACAGGTATCGACATTCACAGCTCTGTTTGAAAGACTACAACTCCCAGAACATTCCATTATTTCACATTCAGTTCTATAGATCTCTTCTAATTGGTACCTGTGTGAAAGAAACTGATTAAAAGTCCTTCTTTTATTGATGTGCTTGATATGCATTAGCAAAGATGGTAATCAAGTATCATAGACAGAAGAAATAAAAAAAAAACCTCCACTCAAATAATACAAATGCAAGTTTAAAAGTAACTAAACTAATGTTTTAAAGCAATGGAGATTTATTTTCTAATAAAGAAACCTACATGAATCAATAGAATCTTAAATGTAACGGGCTCCCCATTTTTAGACATGTATAGTTTTTTGCAAAACATATCACTTATGGATATTGCACTTCCCATTCCCTGATGCTTGCCAGCATGTACCCTACCTTTTCATCCTACTCATTTCTTTCACCCGTCTTCCCTTTACTTTGTTTATGAATCTATGAATAAATATTTCCCTCTCTCCCTTTAAATCTTTACACATCTTCCATCTTTTCGTAACTCATACAATAATTTATTCAATAACGTATTCCTTGTTTGTCCTATTGCAAAGCAGGAATTGATGTTTCATTAGGCATTATGTAAAATATTCAAATAGGTAAATACATTTAAAAAACAGCATATTTGCAAGATAAAATCATGTATAGTGCAAGACTAAATGTTAAGCAGGGGCGTACCTAGAGTATTTGGCACCTGGGGCGGATCCTGTATGTGGCACCCCCCACCCCCCCACACACACTTTAAAACTGCATAGCTTCTAACATTAGGCAAACATTGATGGGGGTACAGCATAACCGCTATCATTATATACTGAGGCAAACATTCACGGTGGTACAGCATAACTGTTATCATTATATACTGAGGCAGACATTGATGGGGGTACAGCATAACTGTTATCATAATATACTGAGGCAAACATTGACGGCGGTACAGCATAAACAGCTATCACTATATACTGAGGCAAATATTGACAGTGGTACAGCAATAACCGTTATCATTATATACTGAGGCAAACACTGACTGTGGTACAGCATAACTGTTATCGTTATATACTGAGGCAAACATTGATGGTGGTACAGCATAACTGTTATTATTATTATATACTGAGGCACGCACTGACGGTGGTACAGCATAACACCTATTACTATATACAGAGGCAAACATTGACGAGGGTACAGCGTAACACCTATCACTATATACTGAGGCAAGAATTGACAGGGGTACAGCATAACTGTTATCATTATATACTGAGGCAAACATTAATGGTGGTACAGCCTAACTGTTATTGTTATATACTGAGGCAAACATTGATGCAGCATAACCCCTATAATTACCCCTATCACTATATACTAAGCCAAACATTCATGTGGTGTAGGCCTACCACTTCAGTGTCTGGCTTGGTATATAGTAGGGATGCACTGAAATTCTGGACCAAAACTGAAAATTCAGCATTCACTTGGCCTAAACCCCACTATTAAAAACAAAAAAACCCCCACTTTTATTAACCCCTTAATGACAAGACAGTTTCTTACTCGTAGTACATTTTGGGACAAAGGCTCTTTTAACATTTTTTAGTGTTATAGTTTAGCTGTAATTTTCTTCTTTCTCATTTTGTGCACCCACACACATTATATATTGTTTTTCTTTAGATACCATTATTTGTATCATATCATCTCATTTACTATCTATTTACAAATCTTTTACTCATCTGCAAAAACTAAAAAAAACCTGCTAAATAGATTCTACAGTTTGTCCTGAGTTTAGAAATACCCAATATTTTTATGTTTTTTTTCTGTATGTTATGGGGCAAGTACCAGTAGTGTTTTGTTATTTCAAAACCATTTTTCCCCCAAAGCTGTGCTATTTTGGGTATCTTTGATGCTGGCCAAAGCAATTTACCCCTTCAAACCATATATTTTTTAAAACTAGACAACCCAAGGTTTTTCAAATGCTTGTATTTTAACCCTTTTCCTGCACTCATTCTACCACCAGCCTTTGTCAAACTTTATGGTAGTAAAAAATTTTGTATTTTTTTCACACACATTGTACTTCAGGTATGAATGTACCGCTCCTGGTATATGTCATTGCCAAACAACACCCCAATATGTGTTCAGCAACATCTTCTGAGCGCAGTAAAACCCTGCATGGGTTTGTTGGGTTATTTGGGAGGTAAAAGGCCACCTTTGTGAGGTGTGTATTTTTTGCCATTTTTTGACATCTGGTCAGTCTGTGCCCACGTCCCATAATTGGGACATCTTTGAAGCCGGCCAATTCAACTTACCCCATCACATCATACATTTTTTAAACACCAATATTTGAACTCTTTCCATGCAGGAATTTTTCTGACGATATAGCATGAATTGTAGGACTTGCTCATAAAAAACTTTATATATATATATATATATTGCCCCCGGCTCCCACGTTGCCGCCTCGGAGGAGAGGGAGACCCCCCTCCAATACGCGGCCACCGGAGCCGGCACGGAGGAGAGGGAGACCTCCCTCCAATACGCGGCCACCGGAGCCGGCACGGAGGAGAGGGAGACCTCCCTCCAATACGCGGCCACCGGAGCCGGTACGGAGGAGAGGGAGACCCCCCTCCAATACGCGGCCACCGGAGCCGGTACGGAGGAGAGGGAGACCCCCTCCAATACACGACCAACCGGAGCCAGGACGGAGGTAGAGGGAGACCCCCCTCCCAACGCAAGACCTCCGGAGCCGCCACGGAGGAGAGGGAGACCCCCCTCCAACGCACGGGCACCGGATCCTCCACGGAGGAGAGGGAGACCTCCCTCCAACACTGTGCCGCCTCCGCCGTCGTCTGCAGGACTGCCGCGCAGGAGAGGCAGACCTCCTGGAACACGGCGTCCGGTTTCGGCACTCGCGCGCCCTCTGGTGGTGAACTCCCGAACTGCAGGCTTATATGAAGGGAGATTGCGCCACACTCATCATGGTGGTGATTCCCGGTCATTGGAAGTGACGTCATGAGGTTTGGCGGGAGATTTGAACTTCCTCTGTGGGTTCTATTTAAACCTCTTCAGTTCTATCTGACCTTGCCTTCTGTTGGTTGTCTATGCCTTGTGCTAGTGCCCAGATAGCGTTTCCTGATTCGGTATTCCTGTGTATGATCCTGGCTTGTCTGACTTCGTTGTTTTCCTGAATCCTGACCTCGGCTCCGTTATTTGACTATCCTGCTCTCCGGTATCCTGACCTCGGCTCTGTTATACGACTATCCTGCTCTCCGGAATCCTGTCCTCGGCTTGTTATACCTGTTCTGTCCTGGAGTCCTACCTGACCACGGTGTCTCCTACTACTTGTACGTGACAGAAACAGAAGGCCATCATGAGACCCGCTTCGGTAGGATCTCAGGGTTCCTGTGAGGCTCGTCTGGATGAGATGGACCATCGTCTGGACCAGTTTGCCCAAGCACTCCAGACCCTACTACAACGCACAGATCCCGGTCTACAAGTGCATGCCTCTCCAGCTGTAGCTCCACCGCCAGTACCAGCTCCAGCCCCAATGCCGGTGGCTCATGCTCCTATGAATCTTCCTCCACCCCAGCGATATGGAGGAGATCCTGCGACCTGCCGTGGATTTCTCAACCAGTGCGAGATTCATTTTGAACTTAACCCTTATGCCTTTGTTTCTGATCGGGCCAAGATTGGTTACATAATCTCGCTTCTCACGGACAGGGCCCTGGCCTGGGCATCTCCTCTGTGGGAGAGGAGTACCCAAGCGGTTCGCTCCTATTCCGAATTTGTGGCCGCACTACGTGCTGTGTTCGATGTTCCAGGCAGGAGTTCCACTGCTTCATCCTCTCTCTTCAACATCCGTCAAGGAGAGCGTACCCTCATGGACTATGCTATTGAATGTCGTACGCTAATGGGTGAGGTGAACTGGACCAGCGAGGCCCTTATCGCTGCTTTTTTGAACGGACTATCAGAGACTTTGAAAGACGAGATTGCTGCTCGTGATCTTCCATCTGACCTGGACTCGGTGATCTCCTATGTGACACAGATCGACCTTCGTCTTCGAGAACGACAGGTGCAACGAGACAATCTGAGAGCACGGGAGAGAGGTGTACGTTCCCTCCCGCGTCTGGCTCCTCAGTTCATACCACCACCCACGTCTCCTGTTACCTGTGAGGAGCCTATGCAGCTGGGAATTACTCGTCTGTCTGAGAGTGAGAAAGCCAGGCGAAGGAAGGAGGGGCTTTGCCTATATTGCGGTCTGACTGGACATTGGGCCCGATCCTGTCCTAAAAAGTCGGGAAACGCCCGCACCTAGAGTGGTTTAGAGGACCTGCTTTAGGTGTGCTGGGTCTGTCCTCTGATTCTAGCAGCACTCGGATGACCGTTCCAATTCAGATATCATGGCCGGGGGGATCCGTTTGCACTGAGGCTTTTCTGGACTCTGGGGCCGCAGAGAACTTTATTGATACCCATTTTTGCGAGCAACAGTTTATTCCCACCACACCTAAAGACACGCCGGTGAGAATTGAGGCCATTGATGGCAGACCACTTCATCCGCCACAAGTCACCCGAACTACCGTACCAGTGACACTCTCCGTAGGGATGATGCATAAAGAGAATCTACAGTTCCTGGTAATTTGCTCTCCCTCTACTCCTGTTGTTTTGGGGTTTCCATGGTTACAAAGGCACAACCCTACCATCAATTGGGCAACTGGGCAGATCACGTCCTGGAGTCAAGCTTGCGGGGAGCACTGTGACTCACCCATTCGAGTGGCCATGGTGTCTACTGGTTCGGAGATGGCCGCTACGATTCTTCCAAGTCATTATCGGGAGTTTGCGGATGTATTTGACAAGAAGGAAGCAGAGAAGTTACCTCCTCATAGATCCTACGACTGCCCTATTGATCTCCTTCCGGGCACTATGCCACCCCGAGGTCGTGTGTACCCCTTGTCAGTTCCCGAGACCCAGGCCATGGAATCCTACATCGAGGAGAATCTGAGGCGGGGTTTCATCCGTCGGTCTACGTCCCCGGCTGGAGCGGGGTTTTTCTTCGTCAAGAAGAAGAACGGAGAACTGAGACCTTGCATCGACTACAGAGGCTTGAATAGGATTACAAGGCGGAACTCCTATCCTATTCCCCTCATCTCGGAACTTTTCGACAGATTACGCGGAGCCCAAATCTTTACTAAATTGGATCTCCGTGGGGCGTATAACCTGGTTCGTATTCGTGCCGGTCACGAGTGGAGGACAGCCTTCAACACCCGCTCGGGACATTATGAGTACCTGGTCATGCCGTTCGGTCTGTGCAATGCCCCGGCGGTGTTCCAGGAATTTATTAATGACTGTCTACGGGACTTTCTCCAGCAGTTCGTGGTCGTATACCTGGACGATATCCTGATTTACTCTGAGAACTTATCTATTCATCGCGACCAGGTCCGTCAAGTTCTGAGCCGTCTCCGACGGCATGGGCTATATGCCAAGTTGGAAAAGTGCGTTTTTGAGACCCGCAAGGTGACTTTCTTGGGGTACGTGATTACTCCTGAGGGTTTCGATATGGACCCATCGAAGGTGCTGGCGATCAAAGATTGGCCACGACCTACGGGTCTCAAGGCTCTGCAACGCTTCCTCGGATTCGCGAATTACTATAGACGCTTCATCCGGAATTACTCGAGGATTGTCGCCCCTCTAACGGACTTGACTAAAAAAGGGGTCAATGTGTCTGAATGGTCCCCCGAAGCAGTGTCCGCGTTCACTCTTCTCAAAGAGAAGTTCACGACGGCTCCAGTATTACGGCATCCCAATCCGCTTCTACCATTTGTCCTGGAGGTAGATGCCTCTGAATCTGGAGTGGGAGCGATACTCTCCCAACGAGCTTCGTACAGCGGACCACTACACCCTTGCGGCTACTTCTCAAGACACTTCTCTACAGCCGAAAGGAATTACGATATAGGGAATAAAGAACTGTTGGCAGTTATCCTGGCCTTGGAGGAATGGCGTCACCTGCTGGAGGGGGCCTCGATACCGACCTTGATTCTGACCGATCACAAGAATCTTCAATACATAGAGTCGGCTAAGTGTCTCAATCCTCGCCAGGCAAGATGGGCTCTCTTTCTCTCCCGATTTCCGTTTGTGCTCACGTACCGTCCGGGTTCTAAGAACACTAAAGCGGACGCTCTGTCCCGCATGTTTACGCAACCTGAGGCGGAGAGTAGAGAGCCAGAACCCATTATCCCTTCTGCCAAGGTCGTTGCAGCCATTCGGTTACGGGGATATGCTCCTTTGCTGGATCGCGTCACTCGTTCTCAAGGTCAAGCTCCGGATTCCTTGCCGCCGGGGAAGCTCTACGTCCCTCCCAGTTTGCGGGTACCCATTTTACGCACTCTACACGGTGCCAGGACCTCGGGGCATGCAGGAGTGGCACGCACTAGGGAGCTACTTTCACGGACTTTTTGGTGGCCTCATTGGGGCAGAGACATTACAGCATTCGTTCAGTCATGTGCGAGATGCGCGGCCAACAAATCCTCTCGCACTCGTCCGGCTGGCCTTCTTCGACCTCTCCCTTGTCCTTCGGTTCCCTGGACTCATGTGGCCATGGACTTTATTGTAGAATTACCGCCGTCCAGGGGACATACCGTGATCCTCGTGGTGGTCGACCGTTTTTCTAAGATGGCCCACTTTATTCCACTGCGGAAACTACCCAGCGCCTCTACTCTGGCGGACATCTTCATCCGGGAGATTGTGCGGCTCCACGGAGTACCGTCTGAGATCGTGTCGGACAGAGGTACCCAGTTCGTGGCTAGATTCTGGCGTGAATTTGCGAAATCCCTGGGCATCACGTTGGCCTTCTCTTCAGCATATCACCCACAGACGAATGGCCTGGTGGAGAGAGCGAACCAACATCTGGAACAGTATCTACGTCTCTTCATCAACGATCATCAAGATGATTGGGTCGATCTGTTGCCATTTGCAGAGTTTGCTAGGAACAACACGCTCCAAGAATCTACCAGGATTTCGCCTTTCTTCTGCCTGTATGGTCTCCATCCACAGTCCCTCCCAGAGACATTACCGGTTTCAGCTGTTCCAGATCTGGAGGAGAGACTTGCGTCTATTCGTACCACCTGGGCTTCGGTACATTCCGCATTGGAACACGCGGCTTCTCTCCAGCAACGTCAGGCTAACAAGAGGCGCTCCCCCAACCCCTCGTACCGGCCTGGCGAAAGAGTATGGCTGTCTACTAGATTTCTGAGACTCCGGGTTCCGTCCATGAAATTGGCCCCCCGGTTTATTGGGCCCTTTCCAGTTGTACGGCAGATCAATCCGGTGGCGTACGAACTTGCACTGCCTAGAACGCTCCGCATCCCTCGGGTATTTCACACCTCATTGTTGAAGCCCCTTGTCTGCAACCGGTTTACCCGAGGTGGGAATTCTACTATGGAAACTGCCAGGAGAGCTTCGGACAGAAGGATTCCTCGGGTAATTCTTGATTCCCGGCGACAACAGGATAGTTTGCAGTACCTGGTACAATGGAGGGGTCTCGGTCCTGAGGAACGATCCTGGATA
>VKOC01017725.1:0-24079 GCA_009364415.1 Spea multiplicata | reverse complement strand
TATATATATATATATATACACACACCAGTTTGTATTTCTCCCCCCTTTCTCCCCATCTCTTACCTTATCTTCTGTCTTCCATCCAGTTGTGGGAGCCCGAGGTCTGGCACTTCAGACCTGGGGCTTCCCTGCTCTCTAATCACTACGCGCCGGCAATTGATGCCGGGCGCCGGGACATGACGGCATCCCTGCGCTCGGCATCAATAGCCGGCGCGTAGTGATTAGAGAGCAGGGAAGCCCGAGGTCTGAAGTGCCAGACCTCGGGCTTCCCTGCTCCCTCATCACTACGCGCCGGCAATTGATGCCGGGCGCCGGGACATGACGGCATCCCTGCGCTCGGCATTAATAGCCGGCGCGTAGTGATTAGAGAGATTGGTGGCTTCGCGGGAACTCCGGCTTGGTAAGTACCCGGCGTATAAGACGACCCCCCACTTTTAAGAAGATTTTTGGGGGTTAAAAAGTCGTCTTATACGCCGGAATATACGGTACTTTGTCTGCCCCTGAAGTATGTATAATAGTTGCTGAATGAATAACCTGCCTTTTCTTTCTGTACTCTCCAGTCGCTGACCAAAGGCGGTGTCACCTACCGAGATGAGCCGTGGCACAAGGAATGCTTCGTCTGCACTGGATGTAAAACCCAGCTGGCTGGGCAACAATTCACCTCCCAGGAAGACAAACCCTACTGCATTAAATGCTTTGGAAATCTGTATGCCAAAAAATGTGCCGGCTGCATTAAACCTATAACAGGTATTTGAGTGCTGGTGGATTGTACAGGGAGTGGGGCTAGGGATTGTCGGTAACCCAGATCAAGTTAAATTGGAATCATATAACTGACTTTTTTTTCTCTTGACATCTTGACCTTGCTTGCTTCTACACCTGGTCAAAATGGGTCCCATGGGCGTGTAAAGTTTACATTCTCCTACAGTCCACCACAGAAGGAGATCAAAAGATGTGGAGGGGTATTCCCTTCCCCCTTGAGATCTCTCTCCATAGCTAATGTCTGTTAAGGAACAGATCTCTTAATGATCCAGACCTCTCTAATGTAAGCATGTAAGATATGCAGGAGGTCATTGAGAGGGCACTGGTTTATGATGACATGGAAATATGCTACTGGTCATCTCAACAAGCCCAGTTGCAGACCTTGCATATTAAACATGGAAAGGAAGTTTTTTTTCTTTCGGTACAAAATTACTATGCAGCGTGCACTAATTTATCCATATATATAAATTTTGTTTTTTAAGCATAGAACAATAGAATGTGTCACTATTTGGCCCAAAACACATGAAAAGAAGGTCTGTTTCGTGAAAATGATTTTATTAAATAACCGAAGCATTTGCACTGAGATGATATCAGTGTATAACCAAAATAAATGGAGCCTTACAATTCACAGTACTTGTCCTGCATAGTATTGCTAACCCTTCTACATGAGGTTAAAAATTTTTTTACATTACTAAACATGTTAGCAACATTACTAAAAGAATAAAGAGACAAATGAAGAAAGTAGAAAATAACTGACTCATCTAAAATCTAAACTTTTTTTTTAATGAGTTTTCAACAAAAAACAGCTGTGATTGAAGTCACAATAGAGGGACTTTCAAAGAAAAAATATGGGGGCTTCAAAGTTTTACTAACAAAAATAAAAAAAAAGGGAATAGTCAAAGCAATACTCATGGACTCTGACACATAAGGTTCTAATTTTTCTTTCTATATACGACTCTGAGATGATGTCGAGCCAAATTTATGGATTTCTGTAATTGACACAGTTTCTGAAATGAAAAACCTTGGCAGCAGTCCACCTCCCCTTGGTTTACAACAAACCTTTTTTTCTCAATTATTTTAAGGTCCCTTTGTGACTTTGTGCTTGTTTAGATCTTTTTTTTTTGTTTTGTTATTTTGTTTGCTAGTGCATTAAAATAAAACGTAATTTCCAAACTTCAGTCCAAAAGCCTTCCAGCAAGATTCCGCTCACTTGTATGTTTGATCAAACTGTAGGCTTTAGTATTAGAGGTGTGTGAGCAAGTCCTGAAACAGTACAAGCAGACCTCTGGCCCACACAACAACCCGACCCATTTGACTACAAGTCTGGTAGTTTCGGGCTTTGCTCTCAAGTTCTTAGCTATACACATGTATGTAATATGTGTGTTTTTTTACATACATACCCGGCTCGATTATAGGCCGCACCCTTAAAGTTTGGTGCTATTTTAAAGAAAAAATGTATTTTTAGAGAAAAAATACATGGTGGAATGGTAACAGTATTTTATCTAATGCCACTATGCCCACCAGAAATGCCACTGCCGCCTTCCCCAGACTTACCAATGCACCCCCAGACTCCCTGGTGCCTAGCGGGGCCAGCCGTTGGACGGATGCGTGTAGACAACCTCTAGTGTCGGGGCTTCTGTGGTTGAGCACCAGAAGGTTATGTCACGCCGGTGCTCCACCATAGAAGCCCCGGCGGAAGTGCAGGCAGCGGAGGTTTAGTGCGCATCGCGCAGTCATCCACGGCTGCCGGAGAGGAGGATCCAGGTCCCCTAAATTTAAAAAGGAAAAAGCACACGTCGGGCGCCCAGAACTGCGTGTCCCGGGCGTTGGGTGAGGCGAATTGTGCATCCCTGCGCTAAACCCAGATTATAGGAGGCTTCCCCACTCAAAGTGTGTGTGGTGGGGGTGCCTATATTTGGGCAAATATGATATATTATACTCATTATATAGATTTCAGCTGTGATGCTCTGAAACTCCAGCTGATTAATTTTAGAACAAAGGGTATGACTGCCTCTTCAGTTTCTCCAGAGAGAACCCGTTATAACGGGGAACACGTGTTGTGTTATGATGGCCAATATTTATACAGCCAGAGATCTAGTTGGGATTCCAACTAGAGTTGCCACTGGAGAGAAAAAAAAACTGGCTGTAAGCTATCATTGTACATTGCATAAAATTCCATCCAGGTAGTAAGTGTTGTCCCGACAAAAGCCTACCCTATGGTTTTGCAGGTATTTTCTATTTGAAACAACTCCAGTATACCATGATATATGATGTTAATGCACAGAGTAGATATTGCCTTCTAAATGAACTATTTTTTTTAAAGCAAACTGAAACAATCATTTATTTATAACCCATCAGTTCATGGCAGCAGTGGGTTTTGTGGGGGGGGGACGCTGTAAAGAATAGCAATGTCTTTGAGACGGTAGGACCAGAGGGAGAAGTTGAACAAGAACTTTGATATGTATTGAGGTTTTGTGACAACACACATACACATTTACATGTAAAAATCAATAATGTAATAATAATGTTTTTTTTATGCTTGTAATATTTACTGGTTTTGTTTTTTCTTTACCTAGGATTTGGAGGTGGAAAGTACGTCTCCTTTGAGGACAAACACTGGCATCACAGCTGCTTCAACTGCTCCCGTTGCTCCACATCTCTGGTTGGCAAGGGATTTATCCCGGATAACGAGGACATTCTGTGTCGCGAGTGTAACAGTGACCTATAAACTTATATATTGATCTACGCCAGGGCATGTTCAATTGTCTGTGGGGAACTGCAAATCTTTGTGGAGCAATATGCGGCAGAATTCCCAGTCAGAAAATACTGCTTGAAGCAAATACCAAAAAAAAGTTTTTCCTTTACAACAGGCTGTTAGACTTTGCACAGTGATTTTTTTTTTTTAATATCCTTTTTTTGTGGCTTTTGGATTTGAGCAATATCCTTTTTTGTGTATCTTCTATATAAATATTAACTGAAGTTAAGGTTGTGTTACAAGAAAGAATGATTGAGTGATGACCCAAATGGTTAAGGTCACTTAACCATTTTCACACTCAAAAAAGCAAAGTATTTTTTTTTCCATATCTTAAATGACGTTATTGCATTTTGGGGGGCTGCAAAGTTAATTTATATGAACAGTTGTGTTTATTCTCTCTTCTATAGAAACATGGGACATGATATACTTGGTATTAAGCACACAGATGCCATACCTACTTTATTATGAAGGCAATAATTTGACATTATCCAATAGAAGGTTAAAGTAAAAACTTGCAGAACACTTAAAAATATTAAGCATTAACCTCTGTGTTATACAGCATTGTACTGTAGCACTGAAAAGTATCTTTGTTTTGTTACTTGTTACAATAAACTGAATTTATCATACAACTGGAGGTTGCCATTGTTGGTAGCCATTTTGATATGTGTCGCTCACAAACCACGTTGTGCTAATACAACAGAGCTTTTGAAGTCTTTGATAAGTTATTTGACACGTTAGTCACAGAACACTAAGCTTCAAGTTAGAACTGATAATGGTTCCGAGGCTTTTGCTGAATCTTATATTTTACGAAATAAACCTATAATTGTGTACTGAATATATATATAATTCGTAAAACCTGCCTAATGTCTACACCCACAGGGAAAGGTATGTTCACTTTCATTCTCTTCTGATCTACGTGATTATTCCTCCATATGCTAAATATCTCCAAAACAACTATACTTTCAAATGCACATGGTACATGGAGTTTTAACTAATTTGGTTATGCGAAAAGCACAGTGACAGCAATATTTCTTCTTTAAGGCAAACAACTTTGCAAAGAACGTTACTCGGTACAGATAATGTATGTTTCTACCAGCACTACGGATAATAAAAGGATGGCGTTGCCCAAAATCTTGAGTTTTTGATCAAAGTTTCTCCAATGCTGGATGTAACGTTTTCATCTCTTCTCAGTCACGCTTCTTACCTTCCCTTTTTGTTTTAGTCAAGGAGTGTAGGTGACAATTCCTGGCAGCTCAACAAAGCCAAAATGATAACTGGAAAGTGAACAGAGTTTTATCGGGAAACTTCTGAGTTTTTATAAAAACAAAAACAATGTAACAAAGCAGAGCTTCTTTAACCATGCATTGTTATTGTAGTGTTTTGCAGACAGTATACAGTAAACTTCTGCTGTGTACAGAATTAATGACATTGAGCCTTCAAGTTGGAGGAATGGCATGAGCCTCTGGTTCTCGTAAATATTACTAAAAATGGGGTTCTTGGCGTGTGAAAGCAGGCAGACAGTTCTAATCTCCTCTAGGAAATAAATGGATGTTTGTCTTATTCCGTTAGTGACTTCAAGGTTGTTGGTGTTTTTAAGGGCAGGTTTTAAGCCAGTCTTAAGAAATTAGTATATAATATTGACTTGTCTTTTCATATAAACTTAATTTTCAATTAGTCTTCCCAAAAGGTTATTCTCGATACCAACAGACATGATAGCATCTCCTTTATTCACTACATATCTAATAAAAACATTGTGTACAGCTTCCCTGAAACTCATACGTATTTGAAAACGGAGACTTTTTTTTTTCTCTTGTCCACACAGGTATTGCAGATTTGAAGAATATTAACAAAAATGAATGGTTTATGAAAGTTGTTTTATTTAAATGTGTGTAGGGTTACGTTCAAGCAATTTAGCAAGCTTATTCAATGATTCTGGGAAAAATGGGACTAAGCCGTCTATTATTCCACGTTCTAGTCTAGGCAAAGTAATCCCCATTCTTCTCATGAGCCATAATGCAAATTTCCAATATATAGGAACATCCACATTGGCTGCATTAATTCATATTTCAATATCCCTGTGTATCCATATCCTATATCACTGGATTGGGACTCACAGTGAGCAGTAATTATTGTGATACAGTTCAAAGATTCATAGCACTAAATACCATGAGAATTAAATTTTTACAATGAATTTTACAACCATGTAGGCAAAATGTGGTTTTCTATGGTGTTGCGGTGGCATCTAAGTTCTCCTCTAGGCTTGTAACAAAGTGCATGCAGGAAGGGGGCATTGTTATTTTTCAGATGGGGAGCTAGAATCTCTATGGCTGTCCTTCTCAACGTTTAGCAGTATTAAAATCCCCAAAAATGTTTATTTTCAATATTCTCGCTATTAACTTCTTCCACACAATATTATGCATGTTTCATCTTTTTTCATAAATGGTGTTCAATTTCATTATAGAATCATTTTAAAAACTTTGATGCAGGCATATCAGAGTTTGTAGTGTTTTGACCAGTGAGTTATTTTTTGTTTTTTTGTTTTTCCTTATTTTATGCATATTTCTGTATATCCTTTGTAACAACCCTTTCCCTGGATCTTGGCAAACCATGTGTGCTGTGTGTAAGGGTATCCTGTGCAGTTTTGAAACGGAGAAGAATACCTTGGACTACATATTCTGTTTTTGTTGGGGCCATTGCTATTTGAAACATTTCTTAATGCTTTATTATTGCTCACATGTAAACCACACTTCCAACTTTGGATTACATGCTCCATCTTGGCTTAGTTCATTAATTCATCTCAAAACTGCTGTCGGGACACATAAGTAGTGTTAGCAGCGTGCCCATTTAGCAAACTCTGCATTTTCTTGTAGCAATCACTGTCTTCAACTTAAAAGCAGGGGCAGCGTAGTTGATCTGTTCTATTAAGCCATGTCAAAATGTGTTCTGATCCCCTTGATACAAAATACAAACTGTGTATGTATAATTATGAAATTATAATGCGTAATTGTCTTTCTCACCTGCCTGGTTCTTATGTGCTCATTGTTATCAATCTACATAGCTGTCATATTATGCGGAGCTGTACAATGGGTAAAAAGGACATAAGAAGTGCATCAAAACAATTTGGAAACAAAAGCCCTGCTCAAACAAGCTTACAATCTAAAAGGTATTTTAGCTTGAAATATACACATGCAAGTTGAGCAGACATGCAATACCGTGCATACATGGGCAGAATGCATAAATGCACTAAATGGAGCAAGAAATCAGCGAATACCACTCAAAATTAACTATCTAAGGCATAAATATTGGGGATTCCAGAACATTATATGGCCACATATAGCTTAGCCCGCTACTACGTCAAAGTACCCCAAGTTTGTTGAGTCCTGCCTACTTTTTCATGGCTTTATTGCTTACCAAGGAGCTGAATCAATGGGACTGTGCTGCTTTCTACCCAGAAGTGACTCATGCAATTTAAAACCTTGCCTGGATCCTAGGGTGTCCTGTGTCGCAGGGGGAGCTGATCAAGCCAAAAGCTTGGTCAGAACCTGCAAATATGCACAACAATAAGAATATATGGAAATACACGGCCTGCTTCAGTAGCATAGCTGCGGTGTTACTGTGACCAATGCAAATATGTCACCATAATTCTTATTGTGAACAAAGGGTAAGGTTTACACAAAGAAGACATTAAGTATGAGTTAGATTATTATTGTTTTATGTAGCACCATCATATTCCATGGTGCTTAACCCCTTAATGACAAAGGTAAAGATAAAAAGGTTTAGGGCCCGCCCATTGTCCTTAAGGGGATATGATATATATATATATAATCGGTCTGATTTTTTTCTGTCTATATTGTCTCTTGCATGTAAGAAAGTCATACTAAGGAATGCAGGGGGGGGGGCATAGCATCGGCATGTGAAAAGCTACTATGGCAACAGAGAAAAAGACATACAAAATGTCCAATAATGGATTTTGTTGCAACTTTTTTTTTTCTCCACAATCTCTAAGATCCACTACGGAGATCACTGTGTTGATCGGCAAAACTATTTTCACAGCTTTCAGACTTGCTTGTAAAAAAAGGCGCTGATATTGAAAAGTACCCCTCAAGAATGCAATTGCACAAAAGACATAAAATACATTATTCCAATACAAAAAATAATGAAAAGGCAAATGCAATAATATGCTTTTACAAGTTTAAAAAAACAAACAAACATACACTGGCTACGTTTAGATTAAATTGCTAAAATGGTGTAAATGTGAAATTTGGAGACTAGTACCTTCTTCCGCCTCAACTACCTTTTCAGTTCTCAGACCTCACATTTTTCCCATACAATCCATCATTGTTCAATGTCAGTTACCTTGTCTCTTCCATGTTTCCCAGCTTCTCCTCAATCCCGTTTCAGTTCCACTCAGCAGTGGGGAACTACCGGGCATCTGTCTCTTGTGCCGGCGCTTCACGCTGAGCACCGGCATAGGACGTCATATGCCGGCGCTCAGCAGTGAAGCTGTGCGCACCGCGGCAGAGCAGCGAGACAGAGGCCTCGCGCCTCCAAGACAGGACTGCATGGTAAGTGACCTACAAAGGGGGGTAGGGGGAAGGTACATAGTGAGAATGGGGGGTAGGGGGAGAGTAGATAGCCTGAAAAGGGGGTAGAGGAGTTGGGGCCCTGAGACTTCTAGTTACGCCCCTGCCACTCGGCACTCAATACCTTCATGTTAAAGGTCCACTCCAACCTTATGTTCATGTTAAATGCACATTAGTATGGTAGCAGCAACTAATCACATGCATGTGAGCATCACCATGTTTAACTAGCATACATGATATTGGCTGCCGTCACTCCTATTGATCATATTTTGCATACAGTAAAATGGATTGGAGTCCATGAAAAATGGACTCCCAATATGCAATCAAATTTAAAAAAATGAAAGTAGAATCATCTTTTACGCTCTGCTAACCTCCGAGTCCAATTTTATTTTTCCTCCCTACTTTGTTGTCCTCTGCTATTACGTTCTTCTCCTTCCCTTTCAGATTTCCACTCTTTTCAGTTTCCTTTCTCCAGTCCATCCTTTCAGATTTTGGTTTCCCAGCCCTGTGCCATTTACATTTCCATTTGCTATAGCTGTCACTGATTTCTCCCAACATATTTATGTTTGCTTTTCAACGTCCCATTCATGTTCCTCTCTCCAACTGGATGTCTATAATATAGTGGAATTTCCACCCACCGTCTCATTTCTTTAGATCAGTTTAGGCCACAGTTTTTGGAAATCCTAGCTTGAGACATCTCATTAAAAAACTATATAGCCCTTTTGGCCCATGATGACATAGGCTCAGGGGGAGCCAGCTGAAGTTAATGGAGACCTGTGGCAAGGCGGCTGATCTGCATTCACAAAAGCTGCCTTCATAAGGAAAGCCCCAAAAGAAGGCCTCTTCATTCCTGTCTGACGCATTAACAACCAGTGAGTTACAGTATATTACTAGGTCACTGGTCTGGACCATTAGGTTGGTTGTCCATGTTGCCATGTTATTGGTTTTACAATGTTTAGCTTGTTTTTTTATAATTCTAATATTGTGTATTTGGATTACATATTACAGACAAACATTTATATTTGTTGACCACGGCTTCAAACTTTATAATTTGTTTATTAAGTAAACACCAAGATTTCAGATAGGACAGAATATTCAGCATTTAAATCATTGATGACAACAAATTAAGGCAAAGAAATAAAAGTCAAAAAGAAATTATAGGTGTTTGCTTTTTCTGTTACCTCTTTGGGATAAACAAATATACATTTTTCCAGTGAGTCGTAAGTCTGTTCTCCTGAAGAAGGCAATGACCTATGAAAGAATGAGTTAAACAAAGGTCTTGGTAACAGTGCAAGGATTATTACAAACAGACTCCAGGGTGCCCCTGAACTGGTTTGGGAGCTCCGAAATTTTAGCCAAAAAAGGAAATGAAATGAGATTTCTAAAAAGGCAGAGTTTGGAGGTGGGGGGAGTGAGGGACACATCTGGATTGTATCCCATGTCATGTGTATTCACAGCAGCATGTCTGCTCAGTGGAAGCACCTCACAGCAGTTCTCTTGTTGGAAGCAGTATGTTAACCCTCTGAAGGCCTGGGGCGAGTAAGAAAAAAAGTAAACCTCATATAAAAGGAGTTAATAAATTGTCCTCCCTGCCAGTTAAATCTCCCTGTTTAGACATTGTGACATTTGTATTTCTTTCCGTTCATAATTCTTTATAGTATTGGTGAGTGCTGGGATCTTATTCCATGAATTAGAGTATGTTCTTCATAGAATGACCTCATATTTCTCTGGACTTTCCCCTACTGCTGTATATATTAAATAAAAAAGCTCGACAATGTTCTGCTGTCGTACGTGCATAAGCTTGGTAAGAGGTTCCAGTAGCTGATTGAATCTGATTGATACACTGTTTACACAAAGCCAAATAATTCATATATTTATGTTCATGGAAAAAAGCCAATTTTTATTGATGAAGGGAGAGTAAATGTGGTGTTTTACTGTTTTACACAGCTGTCAATGATACAATCACAAGCATTCAGATTGTCTTTACTCATCGTAACCTGAAAATATGCTCTTTTAAGCAAGTAATTTCTAATTGACTAAGCTAGGCATGTCCAAACTTTTTTCGAAGAGTGCCAGATTTGATGAAGTGAACATGTGCGAGGACCGACCATTTTGACATTCTTTGAACCATTAAAATTAAATGCAAATTAACTATTTCATGCAAAGTTTATTGAAAACTGCATACTTTTCATTTTGTGACTCCGATGACAAATCTAAACAGGTGTGGCGTTTTTCCAACTGTAGACATAAGAATTGTTTGTTTTCTCTGCTTTTGGTATATATTCAGTAAAAAATCAAGCTCAGTTTAACATACCCCACAGTAACAGAACACAGGAAATTTTCTTAAATCCTCACTTTACATTAACTATAAAATCTAAAATAATTAACTCATAACCCCCAAAGAAAAGATCCAGTATTTATGACTTTAGACATCTTGGTGAGTATGAAGGAATTGCAAATAAATATTCCCAAAATGTTTAGTGTAGAGGCCCAAAATTGTAAAATCACAGTAGCCAAAAGTACTGCCCCTCCCCGTTCCAGGATTTTCCAGACAGAAGGGTAGAGCTGGTCCTGTGCAATGCATTATCTAATGAGTGAAGAGGCATGGGATAAATATCATTGATTTAAATATGTATTATGTAGGGCAGCCAAGATCTTCCTACAGTTAGAAGCTCACTGGAGTTGAATTGCCGAAATGCATATCTGTCCTGCAAACTCGTCTTTTAGTGAATACACCTCACTGCAGGGGAGGGCTTCCACCTTTTTGCCTGAGGAGCAGGTAAAGCCAAGTGTCCCGATTGGCCCCTTACTGCCCCCTCCCTCTGTTACATACACATTGGGGTAGAAAGTGGGGGCACCTTTCCCCCTGGAAAATGAAAAAGACCCACTGGAGCAGCAGCAGGGAGGGATACAGTAGACTGTTTAGAGTAGGTTAACTAGACACAGAGGCAGAAAACCTTATAGGCAAAAAAGCTTTTATTATATTGTGTACACTCCTCTGCTGTTTGGTCTCTATTCCTCTAGCTGGTTTCCTCCCCTTCACTATGGTAGCTGCTTCTTCATGGCCAGATACACAGTTTGTAGACTGCAGATAGAAGGTAGTTTTATTTCAAACATGTATTGCAGCTAGAGTTAGGTAATACTGGAGTATCAAAGCTTAGTTTTTATATCATTATGGATTGGCACTGCAATCCTGATAACATAGATGGGTAGTCCGGGTGATATCAGTGGGCATTCCCCCATTTAAAGGGGAAATGGACAAGTAGTGGGGCCCATGACCCGGAGGATTCGGGTGTTGGTCCAGAGAACCGGAGAAGCAGTGGATTGGCCTTGGCATTCAAAGCCACCAAACCATGGGCCTTTTGACAATCAGTTACTGGTTTTAGGGGACGTTAACAAAAAATGGTAGTTGTTATAGAATCAGTCATTTATTTACTGGAGAAGTGTGTGTGGTGTAGAGTCTGTAAGCCAAGATAGGAAAAATACCCATTTCCTTATTGTAAAAAAAGGTTACTTAGTTACCTGATGTATCTGTGTTCCTATAAAGATTCTACTGTTCGCTGTATATTATAAAAATATTGTTCTAGTACATTAAAAAGAATAGTAATGTATTGGTTTTAAATGATGGTTCTAAGCAGGGCCGGCCCAAGACATAATGCTCCTGGGGCGAAGTTTAAAATGTGCCCCCCCCCCCCCTGCAGACACCAGGGATCATTATCTACCCTCCCCCTTTGTACTTCTCTTACCTTTTAGCAGTCCTGCGGCGAGTCTCCCTGCTCTGCCACTGTGTGCGCTGCTTTACTGCTGAGCGCCGGAAATGATGTCATATTCCGGTGCTCAGCATTACAAGATGGCACAGAGATTGAGCTAGAGGGCTCGCAGAGGAGAGAGAGGGGCGCTGAGTGGGTACTGACAACTTCATAAACGAAAACTACTCGGCGCCCCTCTCCCATGCTTAAAAAAAAAAAAAGGTGCTTGGTGCCGCCTCTTCAAAAGCGCCGCCTGGGGCAATTGCCCCACTCTGCTACATGGTAGGGCTGGCCCTGGTTCTAAGCATGATTAAATTGAATTATTCTACAACCTATGCTTGTACAACAGAGTGATTTGATGAGAAAAGAATCTGCAAGATTGCTAAAACTGGTCCATTTAAATGACATGCTAGATTAGTATGTCTAGTAAGATATGGTGCCGATGACACAAACTGGTAGCAGCTGTGCTTAATGCTTTACACAGCACCGGAGGTGAATGCCTTGGGTATACATAAATGTATTCTCTCACTGCACAAACATGCATAGACCCTAGAGATGAAGATTGACAGCTGTCATTTGATAGGAAAGTAAAATACTAATCAATGAATCCATTGCAGGTCGCCTCACTGATTCCTAAAAAAGAATGTGACAGCCTCCTTAATACATGGTCTGTTACTCTACTAGTTTATCAATCTAAAACAAAGGCTTTTCTAATTTTATTGGCTACAACTTTTAAACGTTTAAACAATATTTTAAACTGTCCCTACATTCTGCAGATGTGGTAAAGATGAAAGTGTCCCTCAAATTTCCACAATAGCTGCAGGAGGGTTTGAGCTGTGTACTATTTTCACTTGGTATATTTTTATCAAAATACTCTCATACCTCTACAAACACTATTACTATAACAATAATTGGAATTATCAGAGGTTTCAAAAGCTTATATAACGATATCACCTTCAACTTAAGACACTATATAAATAAGCCAAAGAGTAATATTCTCACTGATTTCATTTTTTAAATTTCAATCATTATTTGTTATGATATTTCCCCAGGTATAAGGTTCTAAAGGTGTCTTTTATTTACTGCTTCTCATTTTTTGTTTGTTCATTGCATGTGGCCTTACGTGTACGCATACAGTGGCATTACTACAGGGGTTGCAGTGCTCTCAACTGCGACGGGGCCCATTTCTCTAGGAGGCTCGGGTGAACCCCTGCAGACACTGGTTCCTCACAATTTGTCACCTGACCCAGTGGTCAAACAAGGCTGCGCACACAGTCTGCAAGCAGTGGACCAAAATCTGCAGCAGAGGTAAAGAGGTGAGGGAGGGAGAGAGCGGGTATTTATATTTGCATGCATGTGATCATGGATATAGATGTATAAGTGTGTGTGTGTGTGTGTGAGCATAGATGTGTAAGTGGTGTCAGATGGTTTGTGTGTTAACACGACTGGTGTGAGAGGAGGGAGTGTGTGTGTGTGTGTTAGTATGTATGAGTAAGTGTGTATGTTAGCATGTGAAAATTTGTATACGTTTTTTTGGAGGGGTGGCACTGTGGGGCATGTTGGGGGGCACCGGGCCCTGTGGTTTTTACTTACGCCCCTGGGTTCATAGGTGCATTTTAATTGGTAACAGTAACAAGCTTGGATACATTCAAGCTGAGGATTATTCTCTAAAGTGGGAGTTAGATGAAGAGCTTGCAGGAGGAATACGGTTTTAGTTCCGGGCAATTTCTCCTGGAAGAAGGGCCGAGCTTGCCATGTATAATGCATGGTTTATTTGGTGGTGGTAGCTTTAAGAATGTCTTGCTAATTTCACTACACACTATATAGGATCTTCTTGCAGCAGAAGCCTACTGAGACTGAGCCTCCGTAATGTGTAGTGAAGTAATTGAATTGAAATTCCAGCTCTCCTAAAAACTCTCCTGACAACGCCCACTTTAATGAAAAAAACCTTTTATTTTGGCTTTGGTTTCCCTTTCTGATGTTCTTGGACTAGCTTGTGTACTCTTTCTGGACAGTATCTTGATTATGCTCGCTTGGGATATCAGCCCCCCACACACAAACAGGTCCATCCAAGCAGATGACACAAAGATCTGTAGCAGGGTAAACATTAATATTGGAACAAGCCAAATGGCAAATGGTTTAAGTAAATTAGAAGAATGGTCAAGGATATGGCAGCTGCAGTTTAATGTTGATAAATGTAAAATAATGCACTTGGGATGTAAAGATCCCAACGCACAATATAGCATTGCAGCCGACAATGTTCTGTCAGTGACAATTGAAAAGAGGGACTTGGGAATAATTATTTCTAAGCACCAACAATATAAGCAGGCAATGCAATAAAGCATCAGAAGAAGCAAGCAGGGTGCTTGGTTGTATAGTGAGAGGCATTAGTAGCAGGAAGGGTATTCTGTACAGTTCTAGAGACCCCATCTCCAGGAGGATATTGGCATTTTGGAGAAAGGGCTCACAAAATGGTGAATGGTTTGCAGGATGAAATTATCAAGAAAGGGAATTCATTATGTATAGCTTGGAGGAAAGAATAGAAAGAGTCATAGTCTAAAACTAGAGGTTCATATACAATGTAAGGAAGTTTTACTTTACTGATAGGAAAGTAGATAAATAGAACAGCCCTCCCATCATGTGGTAGAGGCTAATACCGCTTTGGAATTTAAAGTAGAATTGGGCGCCGGCCAGCTCTTCGTGTTCGTCTTCATGGGGGGGGGAAATCTTCGTATTCCGTGTATATTCGTGTACATTCTTTGTGTTCGTTTTCTTCTTTGTTTTTTGCCATTTTTTGTAGAAGGGGTTAATACAGGGATAACGCAGCAGCTTTGGCACCAGGATTTTAAATGTCCGTATGAGCAACTCTATTGGTCATCTGCAGGGGTCTCCTTTGCCATCAACCAATGAAGTACACCTGCTGGCGCCCAATAGAGTCGCTCGTACAGACTTTTAAAATTCTGGTGCCGTAACTTGGCCGGCAGAGACCCCTGGTATCCCCGCTCCAAGAGTTAAAGGTCCATACGAACGACCAATATAGTCGCTTATACGGACCTTTAACTTTTAGAACGGGGAGACTATGGTCTCCCCAGGCCAAGTTGCGCCATCAGGAGTCACCTGCAGGGCTCTTTAACTCCTGGCGGCGAACCTATGGATTTCCACTCCCGTTATGTACGCAGCATTGCAGGGGTTAACGGGATAGGCATCATCGTTAACACACAGATAACACACAAACCACTCTCAGCCACACAGAGCATACTTTACTATACACCACTCCCAGTCACACATGCCAATGTCAGCCATATATACAAATCTAATCTGCACACCATCTTAACATCACATTCAGTTTCTATAGCTACAGCCTATTGGTGTCTGCATTTGCATTACAACGCAAGTGTATGAATGCAAAAATGTTGCACTAATTGCCTCACATCTTCAATACATATAAAAGCCTTGTCACCAAGGGAATTGTCAATTAAAGAGCGGCGCACTACGATTCACACCAAGGCTCTACCGTATAGTGCAGTGTGGGAGGAAAGAGCCTGCTGGATCATGTTGTGTACAGGGAGGAAATAGTATAGGCACTATTCCAATCTTAGGAGTATAAAGGATATTTTTCATGTACCACTCTTGGCTGCACAGATCACATTTTGCCACACAGATGACACTATACCACACACACGAACCTTTTGAAACCTTGTGTTCACTTTATTCAAGGACCCATCCCTAAAATGTATATTTTGTTTTATCTACATCACATATTTAGATACACATATTCTCTTATATGTTCTATATTACCATTTTTCAAAAGTGTAAGCTCTATGTTTTGGCCAGTGCCCTGATTTGTACACACAAGCATTTACCTGAATGGATATTTTGTGTCAAGCATGGTCTGTTTTTTTTCCTTTCTTGAGAAAGGTCACTTATGTGGGGTCAGTTATCTTCCTCATAATCCGTCTCTCCTATTATGTGTCATTCTCCTCCACTCCTTTAGCTTCCCATCCCTGCAGCCTTCCTACACCAAATATGGTCAAAGTTAGGCTGAAACACTGAAGCATTTTGGACTAGGCCCAAACCAAAGCATTTAACTCTTGTGTTCTTTTAGAATTCGTTTCAAGAAGGGCTTGGCACATCAAAGACATTTGAAAGGTCCCAGTGAGTTTTGCAATAAGAAATTAATCTATTAAAAAGGCAAGCCTTCTGCCTTTTAAAATAACAAAATCATAGTTTATTACAATGAACAATGTGTCAGACGTTAAGTTAGCAGTTCTACATATTTTATTTTAACCAGCCTTTAACTGAATTGAATTGTGCAATATTTGACTTTGCCTTTTCTTGGTAATGAGGACCCCCTGGGCCAATATGAAAGGGGAAATACGTTAAGATCATGCCAGCAGTTATTGAGTTGGTTTAGATGTTGCAATATAGAAACATAGAAAGTGACGGCAGATAAGAACCAGTAGGCCCATCAAGTTTGCCCAACCTCTGAGTACTTTCCTCAGTACCTGGCCTTATCCTATATCTAGCTTAACCTTATGCCTTCCCCATGCTTGCTTAAATGCCTTCACTGTACTAACATCTACTTTTGCTGGAAGACTATTCCATGTATCCACTACCCTTTCCGAAAAGTACCATATTTGCTCGATTATAAGACGACCCCGATTATAAGAAACCGCGACCCCAAAATCTGAATTATCAATTTAGGAAAAAAAGAAAAAGCCTGAATATAAGACGACCCTGTAGGGAAAACAGATTTACCAGTAAATGTTAATTCATGTAAACTATTTTTTTAATAAAAGCTATGATTGAGAGAAATATTTTGTTTTTAATTCCTTTTATTTTCCAACCTGCCCCCCAGTTATGCACATCTGCCCCAGGCTTGTCACTCTGCCCCATAAATGCCTTAAAACCCCTATATGCCACTGTGTCCCATGATATGCCTTTTAACCCTCTATATGCCACTGTGCCCCATGATATGCCTTTTGACCCCCTATGTGCCACTCTGCCTCCTAAAATGCCTTATACCCTTATATGCCACTCTGGCATTTCAGGGGTTAAAAGGCATATTATGGGGCAGAGTGACATTAAGGGGGTTGAAAGGCATTTCATAGAGCACTCTGCCTACAGAAATGCCTTATGCCCCCGATTTAACCCCCCCTGGTGAGGGCAACTCTGATATCTGACAGCCGGGGAAGGTCTGCACGATGGACGCAGACAACCCCCGCTGCTAAACGCACCTCCTTCTGGCTGCAGCTGAAGTTGTCTACACGCTTCCCCGGCTACACACCGGGAGTTTGTGGGGGGGGAGGCAGGAGGATCCAGGTCCCCTGCAACGCTGCAAGGGATCTGGATCTTAGTCTCATAGTCAGACCTATTTGAGGTCTGATTAAAAGACGACCACGATTATAAGGCGAGGAGTATTTTTCAGAGCATTTGCTCTCGAAAAAACCTTGTCTTATAATCGAGCAAATACGGTAATATTTCCTGATGTTACCATTAAACCTTTTCCCCTCTAGCTTAAGACTATGTCCTCTTGTTGTGGTAGTATTCTCCTTTTAAATAAACCCTTTATCTTGTTGATTCCCCTTAAGTATTTAAATGTTTCTATCATATCCCTCCTGTCACATCTTTCTTCCAGGCTATATAAGTTAAGATTATTTAACCTGTCCTGTAAGGTGTATACTGTAATCAATGAACCATTTTAGTGGCCCTTTTCTGAACTTTCTCCAACATATCTATATCCTTCTGGATATCCTCCAAGTCAGGTCTCACCAGTGATCTGTATAACGACATGAGCACTTCCCTCTTTTTGCTCAAGATTGTAAGCTTGCGAGCGGGGCTCTCTCCACCTGATGTTTCGGTTTGTCTTAGTCTGTCAATTCTCATCTTGTTGTACCCCTTGAATATATGTATTGTATTAAGCGCTACGTACATTGTTGGTGCTATATAAATAAGATAATATTAATACTGCTAATACCTCTCGCTATACAACCAAGCATTCTACAAGCATTACCTGCTGCTCTACTGCATTGTCTTAAATCCTCAGAAATAATTACCCCTAAATCCCTTTCCTTGCACGTTGAGGTTAGGACAGTATCAAATATTCTATACTCTGCCCTTGGGTTTTTATGCACTAGGTGCATTACTTTGCATTTATCCACATTAAATGCCAGTTTCCACAGCTCTGACTATCTGTCCAGTTTATCCAAATCATTTGCTTTTTGGCTCATCCCTCCAAGAACATCAACCCTGTTGCAAATCTTTGTGTCGTCAGCAAAAAGACATACCTTTCCATCAAGACCTGCAATATCACTAATAAAAATGTTAAAGAGAATGGGTCCAAGTACAGATCCCTGAGGTACCCTTGCTCTGAATATATGCCATTGACTACAACCCTCTGTTTTCTGTCACTCAGCCACTGCCTACTCCATTCAACAACATTGGGATCTAAATCCAGATACACAATGTCTTCTGCACCACCTTGATCAATTACTTTAGTCACCCAATCAAAAAAATCAATAAGATTTGTTTGGCATGATCTTCCTCAGGTAAACCCATGTTGTTTTTGATCTTGAACCCAATGTGATGTCAGGTGTTCAACAATCCTATCCTTTAACATAGGTTCCATTCATTTCACCACTACAGGTGTAAGACTTACTGGCCTGTAGTTGCCCGACTCCTTCCTGCTGCCTTTTTGTGAATTGGCACTATATATACTAATTTCCAATCCCCTAGGACAATTCCCGTTAACAATGATTCATTAAATCAATCAGTTAATGGTTTTGCTAGTACACTACCAAGCTCTTTTAATAACTTGGGGTGCAACCCATCAGGCCCCATTAACTTATTTGTCTTTACCTTAGACAACTGAAATAGAACCTCCGCCTCGATAAACTCACATATTTCATATGACTCTTTTCTCCTAACCGAGGTCCCTTTCTCTCATTCCTATTTTTAAAAACTGAACAGAAATATTCATTGAGGCAGTCAGCTAGACCGTTATCCTCTTCTACATACCTTCCTTCTTTTGTTTTTAATCCAACTAACCCTTGTTTTACTTTCCTTTTCTCATTTATATATCTAAAAAATGTTTTATCTCAATTTTTGTACTGACAGGGCAATTCGCTCTTCTGCATGTGGTTTGACAGCTCTTATAATTTGCTTTGCTTTTTTCTTCCTAATCTTATAGTTCTGTCTATCTTCCTTACTTTGTATTTTTGTATTTACCAAAGGTTAACTTCTTGTCTTTTACTATTTTGGCCACTTATGTGGAGTACCACAGTGGTTTCTTTAATTTTTTACTCTTACTGACCAGCCTTATACAATTTTCTGTTATCTTCAATAATACAACTTTTAAATAATCTAATATCTCCTGGACTCAATTTAAGTTGCCCCAGTCTGATAATGACTCCTCTACACATATTCTCATTTTAGAAAAGTCAGCTTTTCTAAAATCTAAAACTTTTGTTTTTGTGTGGTGTGACTCAGTCACTGATCTTATATTAAACCACACAGACTGATGATCACTAGATCCCAAACATTCACCTACAGAAATATCTGTTAACAAATCTCCATTTGGGAACACTAAATCCAATGTGGCCTCCTTACGAGTTGGCTCCTCAACTACTTGTTTTAAAGATAATCCCAGTAGGGAGTTCATAAAATCTGCACTCCGGGCACAACCAGCTACTTTGGTTTTCCAGTTCACATCAGGAAGATTAAAGTCACCCATGATTATAACATCCCCCTTCACTGTCGTTTTGGATATTTCCTCCACTAGTAGATTATTATCTAGTTCTTCTACTTGTCCTGGGGGGTCTATAAATTACACCTACCCAAGTTTCTTTACTTTTGCCAAATTGTAATGTAACCCAAACTGACTCTATGTTCTCCTCACCAACTTGTGTTAAGTTAGATTTTATGTTATTTTTCAGCTATAGGGCAACCCCTCCCCCTTTATTGTTCTTTCTGTCTTTTCTATACAAAGAGTACCCTGGTATTGATATGTCCCAGTCATTTTTCTCATTATACCATGTCTCAGTAACAGCCACTATATTTTCAGCTGCCACTGCTGTTACAAGTTCGTGGATCTTATTCCCTAAACAGCAAGCATTTGCAGACATGACCTTTAGCTAGGCATTTAACACTAAGGCTGCAATAATTTTCTATCCTTGTTTTGGGGGGGCAAAGAATTATCTGTATAGACCAAGGCCCCAGATCCACCCACCTGGTTACTAAGTAAATCACCTTCTCTTTCTATATTGTCTAGCCCGGTATTTATTCCCCAACATTCCTTGTTTAAAATATCCTCCAACCGTCTAGCCATTGTTTCCTCAAGCACATTGGACCCTCTTGCATTCAGGTGCAATCCATCATAACTATAGAGATCGTACTCCAAAGCAAAATCAGACCAGGGCTCTAAAAATCCAAAGCCCTCCTTACACCAAGACTTCAGCCATGCATTTAGCTGCCTAATCTCCCGCTGCCTTTCTGATGTAGCGCATGGCACAGGTAGTATCTCTGAGAATACTACTTTGGAGGTCCTTTTTTTAAACTTACTCCCTAAATCCCTAAAATTACTTTTTAGGACACTCCATCTTCCTCTTACTATGTCATTGGTGCCAATGTGCATTCTCTGGATTCAGCTGGATTCTCACCAGCCCCTCCCAATAATCTATCCACTCTGTCTGCAACATGCCGAACCTGGGCATCTGGGAGACAGCAAACCATTTGGTTGCTGCCATGAGAGCTACAGATTACCCTGTCCTCTTAATTATATAATCCCCTACCACCACAACCTGCCTGGTCTTCCCTTCCTTCCGGATCCCCTGCACACTAGATGAGCTGTTGTCTCGGCTGTTAGAGAGAACAGCTTTTTCCAGATAACCCATCTTTGAGTCTTCCTCCCCAACATGCTCAGTTAAATGGGCAAATTTGTTGGGATGGAGAAACTCTGGACTGGCTTCCCTCTTCCTCTTACCTCCCCACCACCTCTTAATTTGTCACCCAGCTATGTGCCTGGCTCCCTTCTGACTGATCTCCTCCCTCATTGCTTGGGGCCCCATCTAAACTCTGCTCAGTGAGAAAGAGACTCCGCTCAAGATTGTCAATCTCTCTCAGTGTTTCAATGTGCCTCTTCAGAGCTCCAACCTCAGCTTCCAAAGAGGCTAATTGTTCACACTTGCCACAGCAATATGGACCCAGGGACTGCTGTTCCAAGCATGCATACATCTGCATGATGTGCACTGAGTGAGATCTCCAAGCTTGCTCGTATTTTATGGAGGGACATGCGTATTTACAGAATTTAAACAATATCTGAAGGTTATACTTGATGTCAAGACATCAAGCCTGTAGTTTGGCAAATTATTTTATAAATGTGTTATTTTTTCTTGCTGCTGTATTATCTTGGTGGCATCTTGTGTTATGAAGTGGTGAATGCGGACAATGTTTTTAAGATGACACAACATATTTTTAAGACTGGATGTGGGGGGTGAATGAGAGGTCAGAGCCAAGTGTGACACCAAGGCAGCTAGTGTAAGGGGACAGGGAGATGAAAGCACCATTAACATTGAGAAATGTTGACGGGATGTTAGCATTGGAGGGAGGGAAGATAAGAAATTGAGTTTTGGAGAGATTGAGTTTTAGGAATCATTCAGACATGCAGTTACAGACAGTGACAAGGCAGTTAGGGAGGGAGAGAGATCAGGAGAGGATAGGTAGATCTGGGTGTTGTCACTATGCAGGTGGTATTGAAAGCCAAAAGTTGAGATTAGTTTGTCAAGTGAAGTACTGTAAAGTGAGAACAGAAGTCCTAGAACTGAGCCTTGGAGTACACCAACTGAGAGGGGAAGGAAAGTGTTACTGGAGACAGAAACACTGAAGGTATGACCAGAAAGGTGGGATGTGAACAAGGGGATAGGAGTGTCACTGAGATCCAGATCATGAAGAGTTTGAAGTAGAAGAGGATGCTCCACAGTGTCAAAAACACCAGTAGGGTTAGCATAGAGTAGTGGCCTTTGGATTTAGAAGTGAGTAGGTCATTATTAACCTTAGTAAGGCCGGTGTTAGAAGAATGTCAAGAGCGGAGTACAGATTGAAGAGGGTCAAGTAAATCATTGGGGTAAAGAAATGTAGCAATTTCATTGTATACAATTTGTTCAAGAAGCTTGGAGTTCAAGATAGCTGTTATGGTCGCATGCATCAAGGAGAATGAGACATATCCAGTAGAGAGGGAGACGTTGAAAATGTCTCCCTCTCTACAGGGGTACATGAGAGAGACTGGGCATGATGAGAAAGGATGGAATCGAGGGGTCTGAGGTTGGACACGATGAACGAAGAACATAAACCTCCTTTCAGTGACAAAAGTAAATCGGTTTGTTGTGGAAGCGAAAACAAAGTTCAGTGTGCAGAGTCTGAGGGAGTGCAAAGGCAGCAGGAGTACTGTGCAGATATTTCACATCTTATTGTTATTATTATTGAAGTATGTGCAAAGTCAGAGGCAGAAAGGTTAGTGGAATGGGTAGTTGTGAAAGGGCAAACAAGGGAATAAAAAGTATTGAAGAGGGGTTTAGGGTTATGAGACAGGAAAGGGATAAGGGAGGTGAAGTAGGTTTCTTTAGAAAGGGTTAGAACAGAGTAGTAGGAATGTAGCATGAATTCAGAAAATCAGACATAGAATAAGAATTCCTCCAAATATGTTTAGCAGTGCAGAAAGAATTTCAAAAGTGTCGGTTTAGTGTTGTGTGCTAGGGCTGGGAACGTGAGTGTCCTGAAGAGCAAGTGGTAGTTGAGGCTACATCCTCAAGTGCGTTTGTGAGGATGGAGTTATACAGAGAGGTAGCAAGATTAGGGTCGATGGTTAGACAACCATGTCTTACACTTAAAATATATGAAAATCATAACTTTCATTAAGTGCGTTTTATACATTTTCCCTTTTTTTGTTTCTGTGTCCTTTCCTACAACACAAATAAATATGAGTGGTGTTATTACGTATGTACTCTTTTCTAACATTCCTTGATACATTACAATCTTGGGCTGTAATTATAAAGTATTTAGAACTTCAACACGGATTTTTAATTTACATTATTGTAGGCCCTGGAAATTTATCCAAAGGTTCAGCGGAATTTGTGGGGGATTTTCTAGCACAGAAATAAATTCTCAAGGGACAAAGAGAAGTTTATATCTAGCCGGAATGGAATTGCAAAACTACTAAAATGTCAGTGATGTCATTTGGAATCACTTCAATGGTTATGTATACTCCTCTGAAAAATGTATTTCATAGCTAAGAATGAAGAGATCATGATTTATCGTATTATATATAATATGTTATACTGAGTATGATCACAGTACCTCAGCAAAAGTAAACCCACAATAAAACCATAGACTGTTAGTGAAGATACCAGGGTAAAAAAGCCCCTGAACCATCAATTAATCACAATCTCTTTGTCTTATATTAATGACTATGCTGTAATATTAGGTTTCCCTTTTCAAAATCACGAAAACGATTTCAGGGTGAATCATTACCGAAAGTTTTAGTTCAACCGAGGACTAAATAAGCAGAGCAAAACCACCAGCCTTCCATTAGGAGGTAGTATTCTAAGCCATGGAAAACCATTAGCCCTCTACTTAAGAAGGCTACTGATTCTAAATATCACTGTAACAATGAATCAAAAATGCTTAAAATCTATACAGGTAGAACATGATAATTGCATTGCTAATAATGTTCTTGCTCTGTTATTGGTTCACCGTTTATAGCTTGTGACAGTATTGGATTTTGGTATCTGTGCAGAAAGACTTCTGTGATAAATGCATTTTGGGGAACAAGGCTGTGATCTGAAGTGTACCTTATTAATGACAGAAGTATTTATTCAGTGCTCTAGCCACTAGGATTTACACAGATCATCAAGACATAAGAGTGCTCAGATGTGATTACCACAATCAGGGCCGGCCAAAGACTTAACGCTGCCTGGGGCGAAGTTTAAAATGCCGCCCCCCCGGTACTTACCTTTAAAGAGTCCTGCGGCGAGTCTCCCTGCTCTGCCACGGTGCCGGCTTGTAATGCTGAGCGCCGGAAATTGACGCCACTTCTGGCGCACTGGAGCCTAGTGAGAAGAAAATAGCACTGTGTTTAAGCACTGCAACCTATTAAGTGATGTGCTATATATTACTAAGCTCGACATGACACTGGGGCAGTAGCGTACCAAGCGGGAGCGGGCGGGAGCGGGCACCCCTCC
>VKOC01017724.1:0-65633 GCA_009364415.1 Spea multiplicata | reverse complement strand
GTTTTATCAATTGCATTTGTCACATTAAAAAAATCTCAAGCAATCATCTAAAAAGGACCAGTGCATACTTTAATTACCATTAATTAATTCCATTAATTAACTCTGTCCCCAGTTTCCCATAGGCATCTTTGTCACTAAATAGCTTCCCATAGTCCCATGTTTAGTGACAAAGATGCCTACGGGAAACTGGGGACAGAATTTGCCTTTGCCCCCAGTTTCCCATAGGCATCTTTGTCACTAAACATGGCTCTATGGGAAGCTATTTAGGATGCCTTCCTACAAACTTGGCCTCCACTGGAAGATTACTCATTTCTAGTGGAGGCCAAGGAAGTGTACTCATCCTTCCTATATCATAGGATTTACTCTTAGATCTGGAGGAGCACCCTCATCCTCTAATACTTCAAGATTGGCTGCCTTTGGTAACCTAGAGGGTTCCTGGGGATCATGGAATGTGTCAGGCTTATCGGAGCAGGCTAGAAACTTGCTCTGGGACTCATTGGCCCCAGAAACTAAGAAATCTTACCTACAGGCTTGGAGAGGTTGCAGTGGCTGGTGTCTGGACAGACACTTTATGGCCCCTGTAGTTTCTGTGTTAAATTTTCTGGCAGACCTTTGGGAACTAAGTCTAATTCTTCTTTGATCCACTATCCATACTTCCTGGATAGACCTAAATTGTGCATGGCTAATTGTGTCCATTCCTACAAGTTTTCATCACCACTGTTTCATTCTCTGTCCTCCGGCCCCTTTTCATCTCTTACCTCTCCTGGTTTCCCTTTTTTCCTTGATTTGAAGTTAGACGTCTGTGTTAAGCGTTTTCTCACGCTTGAGTTTTTTTCTGCTTCGTGTTAGCTTCAAGAAAGAGGAAAAGAAGAGACATTTACAGGTTCTTATGTGTTCTGCTGTGTTCTGAAGTATTTACCTCTTTAGATGACTGCTGAGCAGCATGTGTGCTCATGTCTTGGGTTACTTAAGGGCAAATTGGAGCAACACAGTTGCTCCTGAGTGTCTGTTCTGTATGTTTAGTCAATATGAGTGATTTAATGGCACTGATTTAGCAGTTATGGCCTTACTGGGTTACTATGTCACACAATGTTTTATATCTATGTGTATTGCCTTGGCTTTCCCACATTGTTGAACTTGGCTTACTGTATTGACAGATACATTGGCTACATGTTGAGTACTAACCAGCGGTGTGGAATTCTGTCCAAATACCAAACACCAGCCCCTGTGTCTCTACAGTTAAGTACAAGATCCTCTTCACTATGTGTCCAGGGTGTGGTAGGTAGCACAAAGGAAACCAAATATCCAGAGACTGATCTGAAAAACAAAAGGGGTCCATTGTATACCTACAAGCAAGTAGGTATACAAGCAATTTTGCATGTTTCCTTTATTACAGTGCATGTGATTTAAATAACAGAAGTTGGATTGTCCAAAACAGGAAGGCATAGATCAGGTTACCCCACAAGGTCTTCATTTCCAGGACACTCAAGGTCAGGTCAGAAGAGGAATAGAAATATGCTCCTGTCACAGAAACAGATGGAGTTATAGAATTTATTACTTTATGGTCATTTTAGTACCAAGGGGACCTGCAGCAATGATGATCATAAAATTCAGTAAACTTTTGGAATGTGTTACTGATATATTTGGGATAGAAGGAGTTACATTTATGATAGACATATGTTTACAGTGCTGGGAAATAGATTTTTATGCTCCCTATTCATTTTTGACAATGCCTAAGCATACTTTTTTCCAATCTAAATTATCTTATTATTTATAAAGCAACATTTTATTTCATAGATCTATCACACAAGGAGAATCCAGTATACATAGTAGAGAATGCAAAGAGGGCCAATCTCTTGCATGCTTACAGTCTAATCTCACAGTAGCATGACTGGAAAGGCAACATAGCAAATTTAGCACACAATATTATGGCAAAGGTTTATATAGAATCTCCCAAACACCAGTGCCCTAAAATCTAAGCTAGGTTAGACTTCTTTAGTTTGAAAACACAACAATTGGCACTATACTTATTTAATAACCCTACATCACCTTGCTGTACCCAATCCCAATAAAAAATATTTTTGTTAAGCAAGAGGAAAATAAGACTGACTTTATCATACTTTGCAGAGGCTGCCAAAGCTTATCTCATACCATTAGTGCCAAAAATAGAAAAAGCAGTATCACAAGATGCCAATTTTTCATTATCTTTTACTTGGACATTTCGTAGCTGCACAGCAATTCTCGTGCTTATGTCCTCTTTTAATATGTTTTAATTTAGTATGACGTTGTGTAAAAGTTTTATAATTCCATATTTTTTTTACATTAGATGCTTGATGACCTGGAATCTGTGAAAACGAGCTATATGTTCTTATTCATGTCAAGAACATACATTTTGTTTTATGTGTTTTATTTTATTAAAAAAATGTGTCATACTTAGTGTTGCTTTTAACTTTGGATTTGTAAAATAATATCAGAAAATCTTTGTAAAAAAAGAAATGTTAGCGATATGATTATTCATTTCCAGTCCCAGCTGAAACAAAAAGTACATTGAAGCATTTTTTCATCAGTTTTATTTTCTCATTATTTCATTTTTATTCTTCCTTAGTTTCATAAGTGTGGATATATGTGTTTGTGCATGTGTTAACATGTTGTATAAGGCCTTTTGTTTGATGCTTAACCCTCGTCAAATTCAGTATTTGTTCACTTATGGCCCTAATGGCTCAGACACTAAAAAGTTGAGCCAGAACTTGTCATTTTCTCAGAGTATTTGTAAAATATATGAATCAGTATGGCAGGCACTCCGTGTTTTTTCTTTAGATATTGTTTCCACAGTTGGAATAGAATCTGAAGTCAAAATATTGTCTATTTGGCCTCAAACGTTCTCATAAAAAATTCTCAACACACAAAACACATCCTCCCTTCTTATGGTTTTAAAGCTTATGCAGAAGAATTAGCCTATTTCTCTTTGACGCAGTTCTGAACAAGGAATTGCAGTACCCATAAACCCTGTAATATGTGTATATAGCATAACCAACATATTAAGACACACTGGGCAAATACACAATAACCCTCTGGCTGACACCCACCATGCAGTGGCAGATGAGGAGCTGCAGAATGCGGGCGCTGGTTCAATATGCCTGGCCACACTGCACATATCCAGACATTGGCCCACTTACGTCATTAAACAGCCGCCAGACTTAAAGTGCCAGAGCAGCCAGTCTGGCCCTGGCTACTTTGTCTATCACCTCTTGAGGACTTCTAACGTCAGCACCTTAAAATCAGTCGATAAGTAATTCTTGGTCACGATGAAATACTTTTTCATTTAAATGAATGATTCTGTACTGATGATTGCACAGTTGATGGTAACAATACCACTATACCTGGGAACTTTCTAAATGAAGTGACCTTGATATCAATTAAAAATTAATGCTGTAAGAGCCCATAGTGCACATTCTATTCAGAGACTTGTCAAGTGTGTTCTAATAAATGTAAATGGCTCTAATAGGTGTCCCCATTGGAACCTTTACTTGCCATAATTAAAATATGTACATATTTGAGTCACCTGCATTGAAGCAGCAATACCAGCCATAACATACTGGCAGTAAAAGCACTAACTAGAAGTCTCATATCAGTAGATCAGGTTAAAATATGAAGGAGTCGGCTCCAGACTGTGTGACCCTGCCACTTAACCCCAACACCCTGAGCTTGCAGCATACCATTTTTTAAAAAAAAGAGGAGATGAGAGAGAACTGGAAGAAAGAAAGAGGAAAGAAAAAGTAGATGAACTTGGACCCACATGGCCATCATCTCAAAATTTCTCTGGACATAAAGAGACAAATCCAGATTCCATATGAAGGAGTCTGCTCCAGACTGTGTGACCCTGCCACTTAACCCCAACACCCTGAGCTTGCAGCATAACATTTTTTAAAAAGGGGAGATGAGAGAGAACCGGAAGAGAAGATAAAGGAAATGAGAGTGAAGAAAGAAAGAGGAAGGAAAAAGTAGATGAACTTGGACTCACATGGCCATCATCTCAACATTTCTCTGGACGTAGAGACAAATCCAGATCCAGGACATTGATCTTTATTCCTGGACTTTCCACGTGAAACCTGGACAGGAGACAACCCTGAGGATAAGACAGCTCATTGTGATCAGTGGGTTATTGTAATGTATACGACAAAACAAACATTATCAAGTTGGCGATTGAGCTTACATGTAAAAAAAAAAACAATGCACTTGTTTCGCTTGAATTATTTAATGTCGTAAAATCCTGCATAACAGGAACCAAAGAGTTAAGACACAGATCTGATAAAAGCTTAACGGCTCAAGCATTCATATTAGCAGATACTCATGAGCTAATTTTTATTTGTTGTTTAATCTAATTTATTTATAATTGTGATTATTCCCAAAAAATAGGGGTGAGGCTGCAAGCAACAAGCAGGGCCATTAGCTAATTTGTTTTGCCACTGTGTCCCGGGCATCAAGAGCCCTAGTTCCTAAAAGTGTTACACAACCCTGCTGAAAACTCTCAAAGTTAAATTACAATTTAATCTTTTTTTTTAGCATGAAAAAGTACAGTTACTGATGGGTGAAGTTAGCTTAACTAGCTATATCTCTCTGTTTCCTTTTACCTCTAAATTGCTTGAATGGATTGTGTACAATCGCCTTACTAACTTCCTCTCCTGTAATTCTCTCCTTGACCCTCTACAGTCTGATTTCAAACCCCTTCACTCTACTGAAACAGCTCTAACAAAATTCTCCAATTACTTGCTCTCTGCCAAAGCAAAAGGTCACTTCTCCTATACTATTGGATCTCCCTGCTGCTTTTGATACTGTTGATCACCACCTTCTTCTTGGCTCACTTGCTTCTACAGGCATTCAAGATACAGCTCTCTCCATGATCTCCTCATATCTGTCTAACCGTTCCTTCTCTGTCAGCTTCTCTGGCAAGACATCATCACCCCATTCCACTTTCGGTAGGCACCCCCCAAGGTTCAGTCCTCGACCCTCTGATGTTCTCACTTTATACTTCATCTCTTGGCAAATTAATCCACTCATTTGGCTTCCAGTATCATCTATATGCATTTGATACCCAAATCTACCCAAGTCTTCTCCTGATCTCTCTCCAGCTCTCATGTAGTACCAATTGCTTGTCTGCTATTTCTTCATGGATGTCACAACCCTACCTGAAACTTAATCTTTCTAAAACTGAACTCATTATCTTCCCTCCTTCCATCTCCACTCCACTACCTAGATTCTCTATCACCATTAACAATTTGACTATCTCTCCTAATAACCAGGCCCAATGCCTTGGGGTCATCCTTGACTCAAACCTCTCCTTCATCTCTCGCATTCAGTCCCTCACCAGATCCTGCCACTTGCACCTAAAAAACATCTCTCCCATCCGCCCATTCCTCACCCAAGAATCCACAAAAACAACCTGCTATAATGCCGTTATTGACCGAAAAACCCCAGGGGTACGACAAATGGTGAATCAACCGAAACTTCCCCCAGTTACTTTTTGGGAACCACCGCCGCCAAATCACCTCCTGCAGCAACCCCACCGGATGGCGGAGCCACGGAACCCATCGGGCCCGCAACTTCAGCTCCACCCGAAACCGCCACTGCAGTCATCGGGATGGAACCCACGCCACTCACAGACGGCTCCCACACCAACCTAACCTGCCCATCCAAACCTACCACAGACGGCCCAGAACCCCCAACCTCGCTCCCACGCATCCAGAAACCCTTGCAGACCCGACAAAAATTCCCTACAGCAGAGCCCAGGTTACCCCCCACCCTAGACCCCAAGAACCCCAAAGACTGAGAAGATAACTCACTACCAAGCAACCAGCAGACCTCCTGTGGCGCCCTACTTACAGCCATGTTGCTAGAAGATCCCTGCATCACAGGTCCAGACAGCCGTGAAGAATCCTCCTGCAGCACACCAGCACTAGCCTGCGCAGAGTAAAGGGGTGAGAAGAGATACCCCTGGACAGCAGAGGGACCAGGGACCGCCAGCAGGGGCCCCAACCTAGGTAAGCCACCGCCAGGTGCCATATAAAAGGGGGAAGGGGGGTGAAAAAGGCCTCCTCATCAGAGGAGTACAAGATGGAAGGCCCTATCACCCACAGGAGGTAAGCGGCAGCGCGGCTTCCTGTAGCCTCCTCCGACCGGCCACGGCTCATTTACAAGGCCCGGCAGACCCCAAGGCCCCAAAGCCTACGTTGCAGTCTCCCGCAATGATGCGGCAGGTCTCACGAGCCACGCTGAAGCCTCGTGAGACCTCGGCGAGGACACATGCCACCGCCATCTTGTCGATGACGGCGGGGAAGATGGCATTCTGCTCCGAGGAGACTCCTCGCGGAGTGTGTGTGCGGCCCAGGATAAGGACTCCTGCACCGCAGCCTGAGGCAACAAGTGAGCGAACTGCCACTGCTGCGAGGATAGCGTCGACATCCATACTCCAGGCCGTCAGAAAACACCAAAGCTCAAGGAGATAAGTCTGTTAGCCGTCTCTGAAAAAGTGACAGTGACCAGGATCACCCAGAGGGCACCCTTTATCCCCTTGCGGGACACGGCCAGGACTGCCCACTGACGTCCAAAATCAGAGTGTCGTCAGAGGGAGTTCCATTTAAAGGGAAAATGTGTGGGGAGGAAGGCGTGTCAAGACCCCGCGGCCCAGAGGTTTCAGGTGCTTCACCCGGCAATCTCCGGGTCAAACCCGGAGAGTTCCCAGGTATTCATACATGTTACATGCCGGCCTTGTAAATAAGCTGACCCTTATTATCATCCCTTATTAACTCCTTTATAGTCTTTCAGAATAATTCATCTGCTAATGGTGGCAGCTTAATAATGGTGTTTAGAGAGGCATAACTTGTTGAGAGGTAAAAATATAATGAATTATGTCAACTATATTCAAGCAGGTATTTTAACTGTGAAATACCAATGGGAATACCACTAACTAGGATGTTGATATAAAGTCAGAGCAGAGCTCCAGAACGTTTCACGACAAAACTTTCCCCATACAACCTGGGACTGGAATAAAAACCTTGAGACTGACAAAATCCAGAGTTCCCAGGTATATAGCATTGGATACACAAGTATATCATTGATATAAAAATACCAGAACACTATTTTGCACAGGTTTATCCAATATTATTTAATACATGTGTTCTGCTTGGCTAAGCAGTATTTGCTGTTTAGTTGGCAAATTGATGTTATCAAATAATACAGAAATGTAGCTTTTTCTTCAATATATGAAATATCATAGAGAGGTAGGGTGGTTGCAAATGTTGGTTAACAGGGACATCAGAGAGCAGACAGAGTAAACCAAGTAGCCTCTTAGTGCTCAGCTAAACTTTACAATGATTAGAATGTGTCTGCTTTTTGTCAAATGCATTGACTGCAACTAAGAAACAGTCGGCCTCCTCAGTCTGACTGCTCTTAAATCCTAAACCAAATTAGATATTTGGGCTTGGGACTAGTCTGATCTTTGTCTCAATGAACTGCCACCCAAATCCTATGGAAACATGATAAACAGAGAGAACATGCTGCAGCAGAAAGACTTGCCAAGTCCAAATAATACAAGGCAAGATACTTGAATATCCAGGTCCTGGAAATGAGAAGTAAAGCTAAGGCCAATTATATCTGGAATATTGACGACCTGTAGAAGAGGACTAGTGAGAAGGGGCAAGGTGCGTGTGAAAGTCACCTGGGGTAGCACTTAGAGGAAGATTGTCAATGGAAGGGCAAAAAAGCATAGTGGAGAATTTTCTAACCCACTTGAGAAACCCTTCCATGACTCTGCCACGCCCTCTTGAAGTTTGTTAGGCTACAATTGTAATCACTGTAATGCCTTACAGTAACATGTGTAACGTTCCTGCTCTGTCTTTTTTTTTTTAAATAGGGGTTTATTTGTGAAACTTATCCATATGCTGTAAATGATTGGCCCTGGTTAGTTTTTGTTGAAATAAAAGCTCTGAACGGTGAAAAACGTATTGTTGGAATATCTTGGTGGTGTTGGGCTTTCCTACTGCATAGTTAGTAATATTAATCTCAGTTCTATTTAATATTTAATCTTACATTTTATTTATTGGGATTATTCATAATGTGTAGATGTAGTGAAATGTATTTATCTAGAATATGTTTTTTTTATTTGATTCATTTACTAATACTGTGTACAACATTTCCTTGTAAAGGTCTCTTTCCAACCAAAACAACCCTCAAATAGTACAATAACAGAAATCCTTTGTAAACAGCACTAAAAATGTATTTCCAGTTTGTTACTGTAAACAGTACAGAGGGAGAGTTGATGATCTGAATTCAGACATGAGTAAAATCCAATATCTAATACCAAGGTCTATTTACAAAAAGTAACACAGTTGAGACAAAATATCCAACTATTCATGAATGCCAACTCAATAGCAACTCATATTTACTCAACTTGGATCTGAGCTGCTGAGCACCACTTCCAGAGGTTTGTGACATTTTTATTGGATGTCCAAACTTGCTTCTTGTATATTGCATATCAATCAACTGACACCTCTCTCTATCCCACGGGCAGATGTGCTGCTTAGAAAACCAAGCCCTATCCATTTGTGTGTTGGTGTAAGGGGTGTATTCTTCTAAGGGGCAGACAACTTACACAGAAATTGTGACATATGCAAGTTGTTTCCCATTATGTTAGCTAGGTTTATCTTGATAACACATGCTTGTGAATAGCCCCATTGCGCTTTATAATATAACTGTGACCTGTAACAACTAAAAATTCTATTATAAAAGCTACATAGTCACATAGACCACATATATCAGGGGTGTCCAAGTTTTTTCTGCAGCGGGCCACTTCATCAGAATTGTATACGTGCGCGGGCCGCTGCTCATTTTTCACTGTGAGAAAATATGGCCTTTAATAAAATATGCAGATTAAAATGAAGTAAATGACTTTTCCTCTCACTGATTTCTGGGCCTAGAAAGTTTTGTGACTACAAATTCAGGATAATTAAAAATGAAATAGTTCTATTTATTCTAGGAATGCACCAAAATGAAAATTCTGGACCAAAGCATTCACGGTGCACTTAACCAAAACCGAAAATGACCCCCACCTTAAAAATAATAATAAAAACTCACATTTTTAATAAAAGTAGATAACACACCACAATTGGACAACAAAAATTAGCAATATGACTTGGCATGATAGGAGTGTGATTGCTAACAATCACACTCCTATCATACCCAGGCAACCAGCAAATCCTGGTACCTAGGCATGATGGGACTGTGCTTGCTGTTAGCAATCACACGCCTATCATGCCAAGTCAGCAAGTACATGCTGGTACAGTCTGGCTGTAAGTGATGTGCAGACCCCATACTGCTGGCAGCATCAATACACAAGGGGGCAGCTAGCTAGGCTTCAGCATGTACTGGCTGACTTGGCTAACAGCAATCACAGTCCCATCATACCTAGGTTCCAGCACTTACACATCCATGCTATCACACACACACACTCATTCATTCACAGATTAATTCCCTCAATCACGCATACTCAGTCAAACACCCTCCCCACCCCCTTACCTGCACTGCAGCTCCTCGATGCCGCTCACAGACTTCAGCACGGTGCGCGGCCTCCCTCTGCGTTCTCTGGTACTGAACAGAGGAAGCAGGACTGGAGCAGAGTCATGTGATGTCACGTGAACTCTGCTGGGTTCTGCTTCCTCTATGCAGTACAAAAGACCCTCCCACAGGTAAGCAGCAGGGCTCTTGTTGTAGCAGAGCTCGAGGTGCGTCCTGCGTAAGATCGGTTGCCCTGGCTGCCGATCTTACGCGCGCCGCGCCTCGAGGTCTCAGCCCGTCGGCCGCATGTTGGACGCCCCTGACATATATGTATAGTATTTAACACATTGGCAGGAGAGTGTACATTGATATTTTCAAGATGTGCAAGTTAAAATGTATATACGAGGCTTTTCTTAATTAAATTCCCTTATAAAGTAAAAATAATTTAATAAAAAGATACGTTTTCCATAAGAAGATTCCCCCATAGAATTAAAAAATGACTGATGCATATTTCTATGCATTAGTCAGGTATAAGATATATGCCAGGGCATGTTGTCTGGTATCTCCACAAGCTGTTTGTAATAAAATAATAAATATTATTTATTTGTTACTAAATGATACATAGATACTAGCTACATATATATCTCCAAATATCCCTGACTGCAAAAGCGCCTAAATACCTCCTAACCTATAAAATATAAAATGTCTCTTGAATTTATTTCATTATCTATGGTTAATAAACCAAAATTATGAAAGGATGTCTGGAAAATATGTATATTGCAGTAATAGTTGTTTGGTTTATACACCGAGTAGTTCAAACTATCTGACATTTTTCTGCACTACATTAACCAGACAAGGTGGGGTCAGAATACATGACCAACATCCCTATTATAACAAGGCTATTTTAAAAGGTTATGACATACTTGCAAGTGAAAGCTAGATATACCATATTTTCCAGCATATAAGACTACTTTTTAACCCATGAAAATCTTCTCAAAAGTCGGGGGTCGTCTTATACGCCGGGTGCTGAAACTTACCGAGCCGGAGAATCACGATTCCCCACGAAGCCCCTAAAACTGTAGCGTATCTCTAGGGGAGGGGCGAGCGGAGAAGCCGCTTCCCCTGGGCCGGTCTTCAGGGCCGCGCCGAGGAAGGTGCAAGATCGTGATCTCCCCAACTAGCCCTGATCAGCGGGCGGGTTGGGGAGATCACGACCTCCCTCTAACTAGCCCAACATTAGGGAGCTTGAGGTCTGGCACTTCAGGCCTCGGCTCCCTAATCACTATGCGCCGGCTATTGATGCCGAGCGTAGGGATGACGTCATATCCCGGCACTCGGCATCAATTGCCGGCTTGTAGTGATGAGGGAGCAGTAAAGAAGATGTCTGAAATGACAGACCTCACACTCCCACAACTGGATGGAAGATAGAAGATGAGAAAGGTAAGAGATGGGGAGAAAGGGGTGTAAGTGCAGTGTATGTGTATATATGTGTGTGTAAAGTCAGTGTATGTTTATGGTCAGGTGTGGGTAAGAGCAGTGAAGGTATTTGTGTGTTTGTAAGCTGGTGTGTGTAGGCAGGGGTGTGTGGTGAGGGCAGTGTATGTGTATGTATGGACAGGCGTATGTTAGTATGTGTAGATATATATATATACATATATATATATGTGCGTGTGTGTGTAAGGGCAGTGTATGTATGTAAATGTCTGTGTATGGGCAGTGTATGTGTATATGTGTGTTTGTAAGCTGGTGTGTACGTTTATATGTGTGTAAAGGAAGGGGTGTGTGAGGGCAGTGTATGTCTATACATGTGTGTGTGGACAGGCATATGTTAGGGAGAGCTGACCCACCCAATCCAAGCAGGCTTTGTATACAACAACCAGCCAATCACCGGTAAGGTACATCGCTTGCCGTGATTGGCTGGTTGTTGTATACTGGGTAGAGGGGTAGTTTTACACGGCGAGTATAGCCCAAACTCTATATTTTAACTGGAAAAGTTGGGGGTCGTCTTATACGCCCTGTCGTCTTATATGCCGGAAAATACGACAGTACTGTGCAGAAGTAAGGATGCTTCCAAAAATAGATATGTTAATGTTTCATTTTCATCATTTTACAAAACATAAAGTGAGTGAACAGATGAAAAATCTAAATCAAATCAATATTTGGTGTGACCACCCTTTGCATTCAAAACAGTATCAATTCTTCTAGGTGTTATGATTGGATGAGGAGGACCCCGGATGGCGGAGTGAGCCAGGCAAACAGGAACCAGGAGTAGCCAGGAGAGCAGGAACCGAGAATCAGGTCTGGTAAAACCAGCAAAATGGGAAGCCGAATCAAATCCAGAAGAGTAGGCAAACAAGCCGAGCCGATACCAAGTGATCAGAGAACAGGAGCCAAATCAGTAAACCGGAGCGAAGTCAGCAAGCCGGGTCAAACGAATAAATCAGTCACAGTAACTCGCACAGGCTAACAGCAGAATACACCAACCAAGGGTGACCCAGAAGAGGAAGTCCAGGTTAAAATAGGGAAAGGTGGAGGCGTGTCCTGCATGAACAGGTCACCCAAGGTTATAAGAGCATGTTACATATGAAATGTGCGATATAAAGTTTTGACCACACTGTGGCGCTGTGCTACCAGTTTGCCGCATGGTCGGCCACGCGGTGAAGACGCCGACCGGGTAGTGGTGGTACTCGCTGCCAGGGAAGCAGTATGAGAAGGAAGCGTCACGGGAGCAGCCACGGAGCGGGACCAGAGAGGCAGGTAAGTCCTTACACTAGGTATACTTTCACACAGTTTTTTTATCTACTTCAGTCCCTTATAGACGTACCTGTAAGTCCTGAAGAGGCATTCAATAAAGCCCTTTAAGATGTACAGGTACATCTTGCAGCAACGGGAGATCAGGCTATCATTTGAAATGGCTGCTGGCGAGAGTGCCAGTAAGCCAGTACATAAGGAATACCTGATCGTCTGATTGGGCATTGCCATCTGGGAGACGTCACTGCTGACGTGAACCGGAAGGTCGCAGGACAGAATATCCCCTGCGGGGTCTAGATCTCCCCCTGCTGGCAGATCATGTACATTGCCATCCCTAATGCAAGGCTATGGAGACTTGCTTGATAACAGTATCATTAGTGCAGGGGATCGCAGAGAAGAGATTGAGAAATAATGTTTCTCCCTCTTCCCAAAAGTGGAAAACAGTACCATAACAGGTTTGTTTTTTTATTAAAAATTAAAATATAAATACTGTTTTTGCTCAATTATAAGACAAGGTTTTTTCCAGAGCAAATGCTCAGAAAAATACCCCACGTCTTATATGCGAGGTTGTCTCATAATCAGATATCAAATAGAGGACTGACTATAAGACTAAGATCCAGATATCCTGCAGGGGACTTGGATCCTCCTCTCTGGCAGCCGGTGGAGATCCGTACGATGCGTGCAGACAACCTCAGTTGCTGCCGGCACTTCTGCCCGGGCTTCTATGACGGAGCTCCTGCGTGACATGGCATTCCGGTGCACCACCATAGAAGCACTGGCGGAAGTACCTGCCAGCAGCAGCGGAGGTTGTCTACGAGCATTGCGCAGATGTTCACCAGCTGCCAGAGAGGAGGATCCCCTGCAGCGCTGCAGGAGACCTGGATCCTCCTCTCCAGCAGCCGGTGAACGTCTACATGCTGCTACCCAACACATCCACCGGTGCTCAGTCATAGAAGTCCCGAGTAGCTGCTCGATGTCTGTGTGCATCGAGCAGACGTCCACCGGCTGCCCGTACTTGACACCAGGGAGTCTGAAGCACGGGGGACAATCTAGGGATGCATCGGTAAGTCGGGGGGCATATAGAGGGTATAAGGCCTAAACAGGCAGGCAGATGGCCAAGTAGGGGCGAATAAGGCATATCTGGGGGCAGAGTGGTAAATAGGGTGGCATAAGACATATCAGGGAGGCAGAATGGCATATAGTGGGTATAAGGCATATCAGGGGGCAGAGTAGCATATCTGGGGGTATAAGGCATATCTGGGGGTATAAGGCATATCTAGGGGTAGAGTGGCATATAGGGGGTATAAGGCAAATTCTTTGAAGAAAATTATGTAATATTGACAGATGTATGCATGTACTCTATTAGTGATGGGGTAATTCTGTCAATTAAGTACTTAAGAAAAATACTCTGAAAAATACTCGTCTTATATTCGTCTTTTAATCAGACCTCAAATAGAAGTCTGACTTTAAGACTAATTTTACCCAGACTTCCTTAGAAAACTAGTATTGTCTGCAAACCTTTCTCCAGCACAGAAAAAAAGTTCTTGACGGGGACTGTGCTTGCCAGGGACACTGTCATTGATGTTACACAGGGAAGCCATGCTAGCTTTCAGATGCAGGACTTCTCCTTTGCACTGCATCTCTTTCTCTGCTTATGCTGCCTCTCTCTCTCTCTCATTCTGCTGCTTTCCTTTTTCTCTATATTGACTTACTGTTCTCTCTCGTTCTGCTTGAAACCGGAGAATGAGCTGCAGCCTGAGACTTGGATCACCACAGCCCAGAAGATTTAGGTTATTTTGCAAACTAGAGTCCATTCTATTATGGAGATCAGTCCTTGTTCCTCAGATCTCTGCTCAATAATTTCAACACCAAAATCCTGTTCCTCTCTGTGAGCATCATAATCTACAAGTGCCGCAATAAAAGCACAATTGCTTTTCACCAAGAGGATTGTTGCCTCCCATGTCAGACAGCTTATTCTCTGTTTAACCCTCTTCTGCCATGTAGCTTCTAAAGGTCACATTATCAGCATACAGAACATCTTCATGTTATGATTCTGTTAAGGAAACATTCTCAAATTATAATTGAATATGCTAGGTGCTGCATCCCCTGTGTGACCTCAGTGTCTGGTCCCCTGTAGAATTTTATGGCACCCAGCCCAGGACAGGATACCTGGCATTCTTTGAAGATGTCGTGCTTGGATGGTCTTCATGTTCCACTAACTTTATGTTGGGATCTGGCCAGGATTTCAGATAACATTTAGGGCAGGATATGGCCTAAGTGAAAACTATATTTTCTCCTCATGCAAGATGCCTTGTTAACCATTAAACATAGGCATTTTGCATGACAGTGACCTTTTTCCCCCCAGACAATTTTATCCTGTCAAAAAAACAAAATTGAATTTTTTTGTATTTACTGATTCTACAGAGACTGACTAAAAAAAATCTAATATACTGTAATGTATTTAATGTTTTATTTCTGCAGACAGGCTTGATGATAACTTAAAAACTACAAAAAGTCAGGATAAGAAGAACTGACCAGAGTGTGAGAGGGGCCCTGTTTATACATGGGGTCTGTCTGCTCATGATAGGGGACTTCTCAACAAGGCCCCTCTGGGACTTAATCCAAAGACTGTTTCTGTAGAAACAAGATCCTTAGATCCATACACCATTTATGTTTTCATTTTGGATATGGAGATTGGTGTAAACTTTTCCCAGACAGAGAACCCTGCAACAAATTGTTTTGTTAAAAGATAAAAGGTAGTTAATCTCGCAACTACTTGGTTGTACATGGGCAAATCAATTCCTGTTTTAATTCCTTGCTTTGCTTCCATCAGTATGAACCATCATCAAATCACTTGTAGTCAGACAATTGAACCTAAGAAACTCTTGTTCAAATGAAATTGCATCAAAACCAAGCATCGCTGACTTATGGTTCATAATATGGTTCAGAACTAATGCAGTAAGCATTACTTAATTTTCTTTGGTGCCTTTTGTTTAAAAAAAAAACACTAAATATGTTTTTACCCTTTGTACACATTCTCTTTTTTGATTCATTCAAAATGCAAAATCTTATATGTGTTGGCATTTGCTAGCTAAAGTGCAAGAGTTAAAAACTAAGTCTATTCCGTGAAGGTTTTGAATGTTATCTACTCAAGAATCTTGGAATTTTGCCAAAATTCCTCAAATGAAAAAAGCGATGATGGAACTTTAACCATTGCAAGATGTGGGGAGCATCTGGAAAGCATACCATGGTTCAAAGCATGAGATCAATAAAATCAGGGATATGTATAGGAATGTTTCTGGGTCTCACAGAAAATGTTAAGGGTCATGTGAAATTATGCAGACACTTAATGAATTGTTTTAATTTCTTTTTAATGATTTGATGTCTTTCATTAAGGGGGTTTATGTAGTCTAACTTGTACATAGCTGTAAACTGTCAGGGAGGTGTCGAAATCAGTTGGGAAACCTATAGTTCTAATCTGTTAGACACAAACAATACATTGTAGTCAAAACAACAATACAACAAGAAAAAATAAAACAGATAGGGTCAATAATGATGAACATTGTAAGGAAACAAAGAAGAGTGCTAATGAAACATAAGTGGGGAAGAGTTTACACCTGAGCTTTAAGTCCAACACGGTAATTAGTTCTGAAAACCTATTTGTTCTTATGTAGAAGATTGAAGTTCATTAATCCATGGAATTGCTGATTTTATTCACTCATATGATCCCACTAAATGAAGTATGAAAGTAAAGTGCCTGCTACCATGGGTGTGCCTTCACAACAGAGGAATGCATGGGTGTATGAACCCAGATCCAGAGGTGCACAGAGGAAGAGGGTGACAAGGTGTGAGAGAGGAAGTAGAGAAGAGAGTAAGATAATAAGTGAGTGTGTGTGTGTGTGTGTATGTATAGGTGTATGATGTTAGAGTTAGTAAATCTATAGTGTAAGAGTGAGTCAAGAGTGACTGTGTGAATGAGCATATGTGAGCTTATGGTGTTAGCCTTGATGTATGGTGTTTGCATGAGTCTTCTTTATGGCCGCTTGTACATTGTGCATGCTCCTGCGCTTACCATGGGGTCACTTTGCATCGTGTTGCATGACCCCACTGTGTTCCGGCCTCCAAGACTGAGCTGGCCCAGGTGTTAAGAATTTTGGACTACGCATGTTTAAATTCCCTCACTTTATTCTTGTACACTGTAAAACATAAACTGAGTTTCTGAAGTTCACAAGTTTTCTAAAAACATTTAACATAACTAAATACATTTACCTATTAAGATAACTATGGCTTATTTTTCCCTGATATATATATACTAGTGGATGTCATTAAAAATGATGTACACTTTTTTCCACTTTTTTCTCTCTCTCTCTCTTCTTTTATCTTTGCTCCTTTTTTTGTTCGACACCCTCTCTCTTTCTTTCTTACTCTCCCTTTTTCCGTCACTCTCTCTCTCCTGTTTTCTTTTTTCCTTCTTTACCTTTCTCGTTCTCCCTCTTACCCATATTTCTTTTCTCGCTCCCTCTTGCTCCTTTGACACTTTTTTTTCTTTCCCATTCCTTTTCCCGTGTAGTAGCAGCACATGCTCTGTGCACAATTTGAATTGGTAGTTTTGTAAACGTTGGGTGATCCATATTGAGCATCAATACTGCAACTCTAGGAGAAAATTCTAGGCGTGTCAGGGCTTTGGAGAGTAAATTGAATATATAGTTCCATAAAAGTACAATCTCCCTACATGTTCACCATGCATCTTCCATGTCAGGCACCTACATTTAGATCATCAGCCCATATGGTTTTAAATCTTGAGGCACAAAATACTTGGTTAGCTATGTGTATAAAGTTGAGATATAACAAGTTTTATTTGTAGATATCTAAGAATTTTAATGGATGGCATCTGGTGCATGTTACTCAAACTTTTAAAAGATACAGTTTCTCCAATTTTAGTTAAATTGTTGTTCCACCACTACTTAAAGCTCTACAGGCTCAGGATGGAAGCCGGTAGCACGGAAGCAGAGTAAGCACAGCAGAAGTGATGGCACATTGTTTGGTGTTAGTTTGTTTTGGCGGATGGTTAGAGGTAATTTGTTTCAGTGGTTTTAACTTTTCTGGAGGGTGAAAAAATATAAGTGTATAAGCTAGTTTAGTTTGGTGGGTGGCTAGGTAGGCAGTGCAAGGAGCTTCTTTTATAAAAATAATAATGTGTTTTCTGTCTGGTTGAGTCAAGTGATGAAGCCACTCTGACAGCATCAGATATTCACCCAGTATCTGATGTGTCTGCTGTCACATTAGATAATGAGTCAATATCTGACATTTCAGATGATGATACCCCCGGTCCACCTGCTAAAATGGGTTGTACAGAACTAGTCCTTGTCCATATACCTGACAAATGTTGGGTACCCCCAAATATGTCAGAACAAAAATCCCCCCATTTATGCAACTCGTGGTATGAGATATGGCATTGATGCCAGTGAGCCAATACATTTGTTTTTTCCTTTTTTTAGCACAATCTAACATTTATACTGCTCAGTGTCAGGCAGCTGGCCAGGAAAGCCAAAGTTTGTACCCCAAAAACTTATTTGAAATGAGAAAATACTGCCTTGACCCTATTGATGGGTGTTATAAAAATGCCTACCAAAAATTCTGATTGGAGCACAGACCCAATTTTATCAACCCCTCGTTTCTCCCATATTATGAGTATTTCCAGATATTTGGATCTGCTGAGATTCCTCCATTTCAATAACTCCCAATTCCCCTAGAGCTCACCCCCATTTACATTGTAAAGGTTAACACCCATTATTTTTGTACAAAATATATACCCCAGAGTAGAAATTCACAATTGATGAGTCTCTGGTGCTTTTCAAGGGCAGACTGCGCATCAAAGCACTCACAGTATTGCATAAAGAGCTAGAAACGTTGTGAGAGCAATACAGAATATACTATCTCCTTGCCGAACAGAAGTGCGCTTTAGCACGATTAGTACTTTTATGCAAAAATTCTGGCCCATAGGTACACTGACAAGAAACATGTGTATATTTTATCCACTATCAGGGAAGCCTACCACTGACATAAACTCCCCCTACATTAACATCATTCACTACCACGCAGTCCTCATCTCCTGTTTCTCCCCCCTTATCAACATTGAGTGTAAGTTCCTGCGGGAACAGGGCCCTCCATTCCTCTTGTATGTGTATGTCAATTGCTTGTCATTTTGTACTTGTCGTTATCTGTAAAAATGTTTACCTTGTACAGCGCTGCTGGACCTGCTGGCGCTTTATAAATAAAGTATAATAATAATTATACACTACAAACAAGTGGTTCCTGCGAGTGTGAGAGGAGAAGGTGATGTACATACCTGAGAACTTGTGTGCTTTGGCTACCCCGAGCCCACCCTTGCGGGACACAGCTGTCGTGGGGGCATTACTGCCAACATCGGGGACGTCCCTGCTGACATCAGTAGGCATTTTTGCCCCCCTATTTAAAGGGGAAATGGGCGGGGAGTGGGGTGTGTCAAGACCCCACTCTTGTGACTGGGAGGATTCCCAGACATGTTGATGTACATGTCCAAAAAACTCAGTGCATTATCGACTACATGGGGAGGTGTAGATCTTTCTGACCTGTGCTGTACCTGGTGTTGTATAAGACTAAGACAAAGTACAATGGTACTCAGGGTGCTATGTACACCACATACGTGCTGTACAAGAAATGTGGATTTTTTTAAAAAAGTTGCCACCCCAATTCCCCTCGCTGGTGGAACACAGAAGCCTTAAAAAAATATGAAAATTCTGATACAAAAAGGGTATTAGGAGGGACTCCAGGTACCATTGCCCCAGGACTTTGCATGGTCTACCATCCCAAAGCAAATTATTAGAGTATTTTATATCATGTATTTTTTTCTTTTAGTTTACATTAGAGTGACCAACAAATCCATACGTTTTTGCTCTGCAAAAAACATTTAAAAATTCTTATGTATTAAAAACCTATGCATGTGGCATACTTCTGTAATCAGAATATGCAGCTGAACAACTTTGTCTGGATTTCTCTGCCATAACACATAACCTTTGCAAATCTTCACAAGCAACACCCAAGTAAAAAACAGGAAATTGTTGCCTGCAACAACCTAACTTGTTCAAAAAAATCCAACGCAACACAGAAGTAATGGTGAAAAAAGAGCATAAATTATTGCAGTGGTGGTGGCCAAATAATTGCGTGACAATGGTTACATTGGGAAAATTGAGTTAGCCAGCTTCAAAGATGTCCCAAATAGGACATGGGACAGATGGACCAACTGTCAAAATTCCAAGTTGAAAAACTGAATTGCGTGTATCCCAAATGGGACCCAAGACATAATGCCGCCTGGGGCGAAATTTAAAATGTTGCCGCCAGGGGTCATTATCTACCCTTCCTCTCCCTCCCTCCCTATTATCTACCCCCCTTTGCACTTACCTTGCAGCAGTAATTTTTGTGAGGTTTTTTTCACACAAATTGTGCATCAGGTATAAATTTACAGCTCCTGGTATACGTCACTTCCAAACAAAACCCCCAATATGTGTTTAGCAATATCTCCTGAGTGCAGTTATAACACCCATGCATGGGTTTGTCAGGTTATTCAGGGGCTAAAAGGCCCCATTTGGGATACACGCAATTCAGTTTTTCAACTTGGAATTTTGACAGTTGGTCCATCTGCCCCATGTCCTATTTGGGACATCTTTGAAGCTGGCTAGCTCAATTTTCCCAATGTAACCATATATTTTTTAAAATTTGACACCCCAGGGTATTTCAAATGGTGGTATTTTTTGTCTTACCATCAGCCTTTGTCAAAGTTTGCGTTAGTCATTTGTGGTATGTTTTTTAACACACATTGTACTTATGGTATGAATTTATAGCTCCTGGTATATGTCACTCTCAAACAGTGGTGTCGCTACAGGGGGCCAATTGCCCCCCCCCAAGGTTATTCCTTGGCCGCTAACATCTGCAGCTTTATCTACTGTTAACTGCACTTCCCATGTTGCTCAGCCAGCATCATGGACGTAGTATGTCTGGCTGAGCCTCATGGGAGTTCAATTTAATGTGTTGGTTATTTTTAACATGCATGACTGTGCTGACAAAAATAAAGCGTGTTTTAAGTAGCGATGCAAGCACGACATTGTAAAGTGCAATTGCTTGTATTGGTGAGTTCCACAAGAGCGATAAAAAAGTGTCCCTCTCTCACATTTTGAAACATTGGGAGGTATGAGAAATAAGTGTAATTGTAGCAAACCTTACTTATGCACAGGGATTGAGTAAGTTTCACTTTCTGTCATTCCTGGGTTAAAATTTTAATATATCGTGTGGGGATCTTATATGTAAGACATTATTAAGTAGATGGATTTAGTCTTTCTTTAGTTGACCAAATGCAAATTATGCCAGTTAATCCCACATTTTCACTTAAACTTGTACTCTTAATGACCATTATCCCAATAGGGATACCATAATGTGTCCAGCAACCCTGTATTAGACTATAAGGGCTTTGGCTGCTATAAAGCACAAACAACGTCCCTGGGCCATAGATTGCAGTGGCAGAAATGATGACTGGTGGCTCTCGGTCAATACATGCACAGTTAGGTGATATGGTTAGCCATGGTGAGTATGGTAAGGTGAGTATATGTCCCTCATATATATTGTTTGCCACTGGGTTTGCATTGTTGCAACTAGTGTTGCACAATCAATGTTGAATGTGTGAACATTTCACAGAAGATGGAACCTGGTGGGATACCTTACAAAACTTATGTGATGTAGTTAGCTGACATATGTTTAATTATCCTGATTTATACATTAACAGGTTTATTGTGTTTGGTACCCTGGTGGATACAGTTTGCTGTTAGAGGGTGACTTATGGCTCGTGGTGGATCATCGATCTTCACCATCATGTATGTTTATGTGACAGAAAATGGCACTTGGTAAGATAAATATAAAAATTATGATATGTGGTTATCAATGGTGGGTATGGTTAGCTTTACTTACAATAACATGTTTATTGTCTGGAGTAATCCATGGATACTGTTTGCCAATGAGTCTGTATTATTACTGCCAGTGGCGCTTCTGTCACAGCCATCACAGCTTTTACAGTAGCAGACCACCATAGAATGTCACCCCAAATGAAAAAAGGTAGTCGAGAGTGGAGGAGACTGCAGGGACATGTCAGGGTCTTAGAGGGTCATGGCAGGGGCTGGGCTTAAGAGGAAAATGGTAGGGGTTGTTGGAGTCATAGCAGGGGCTGAGGTAGCATAGCAGGTGCTGGTGGGAGGACATGTTAGAGGGTGAGGGGGGAACATAGCTTTGTTACTGTGTGGATGTTATCGAGTTTGCATGTTTAAGTATGTGTGTGCCATTCATGGGGAGGGGTCACCAAATAAATTCTGTACCTTGACGCCAATAACCATAGGCTCAACTCTTTTTCAATCTTAAGAAAGGCAGCCCTTTTGAAAACGCAGGTTCAGAGAACAATCAAAGTCACGTGACCTTGCATTACTGGCAGGGAGGTGGCAGTGCTATAATCGTCTGCCGAGCAGAGAAGAGATGTGGGCACTTATGGTGAGATGATTTTAGATGCCTAACCCCTTAAGGACCAAGCTCTTTTCTATATACATTTCATGACTGAGGCTGTTTTAAAATGTTTGCGGTGTTTGTGTTTAGCTGTAATTTTCTTCTCCTTTTTTTTCAGGACATGAACGGCTTTCTTTAGATTATATATATATATATATATAATCTAAAGAATATATATATATACATATAAATAAAATTTACTTTAACTGTGATCCCTACTCTCTGTGCATCTGCAAATTAGTCCTGCAATTACTCTTTTTATTTTTCCATGCCCCAGATTTGCTGAATGCAGTTTCCCGTTGCTTTAAATTTTGCTGTCTAGATTTTTGATGGTTACATACTATGAAAAGCATAATGTATTTCTGTAGTGTGGGACCACACATAGCTTAATGTTTAGGAAAGTACAAAACAGATATTTGCTGAATGATTAACTTCACTTGCTTAGCTTGGATTGTGCAGCCTCTGGCTAAATTCTAAAAATAATTTCTAAAGATCTAAACTAAATCCACTATTGAAGTGGAAATGGGTGACTGATGCTTTTATGGTTGGTATTTAAGAAAGTTCTGGCTTAGGAAACACTTTGAGGCTGATTCCTAAATAGTATCAATATCACATCCAGGAACAGACCCAGTGAAAAGTCTAGAGCTAGGAAAGACAGACAGGGTATTTGTAGGTCAATTGTATAAATGGTTAGATTGAAAAAGGCAAAGTATGGTGCTAAGTATTAATTTATTGGATATAAAAAGCCCAGTAGCCATACGTAAATGTTTCTAATTTTGATTCAATAATCTATTGGTTATATTGACACAACTGGAAACTTACCAGGCTCACCTGGAGTCTGTGACCATCTTTAGTCCACTGGAAAAGAGAAAGTCATCCAAAGTACATCTAGAAATACATCTTCAGCTACATGCGCTAACAGTGGGCTGTACGTTCAGCACTTGGTCCTTCCGTAGGACTAAAATGATTAAGACACCTCAACCTCTCCTTTGGTTACGGTACTTTAAATATTGTGACAGGAGGCCCTGTACCCCGACTGGGTACTCCCACTAAACCTTGCTTACTCCTGCCAGGACACCAGCAATTAACCCCTTCAGTGCCAGACAGAACCAGCATTGTAGAGAGAAGGGGGAATTTCGTTGCACTGGAGCTGCGTTGGCACCGTGGAAACACCGGCATTTCCCTGACTTCTGACTGAAACTTCCTAGATATCAGATCCTGGTGCAAGAACTGGACATGGCGCTCTTTCCTGTAAGTTCTGACTCGATGGAGAGTAAAACCACACATAAACCCCCTCCCAAAATGCAGGCGCCCCAAATCTGTGTCCGAGCTCCACAGTATTTAGAGGTTCTTGTACTTTGGTAAATGTGGCACTCCATACCAGGGCCCATAGTCTGTAGGAAGGAGGCTGGCACTCAGTCCCCTCCAGGAGCCCATGGCACAGAGGTTTCAATGACAAATTTTATTTAACGTTGTCTTCTTTACTTTGAGCGCAACATGAACCATAGTTTTTGTGATTTTTGATTCCTTGCCCAACGGCTACATGGGCTCCCCGAATATAGGCCCCACTTTTCCCCCCACTTTAAGTCTTTAAAGTGGGGGTGCGGCCTATATTCGGGGACTAGCACCCGACGCCTGGGACATGCAATCCCGGGCGCTGGGCAGGCAGCGGGGTTAGGATACAGATCCCCCACAGCGGTGCAGGGGACCTGTATCCTACTCTCGGATACGCTCAGACAGATTGTCTAAGCGTATCGCGCAGACATTCACCAGCAGCAGCGATGCAGGTAAACAACCTCTTCTGCCGGCACGTCTGCACTATGTGCTTTAACAATCTCCCTTGGCCCCCCCAGACCAGGTTTCGGTGTTAAAGGTCTGGAGACCGTATCTCCAGAAGGATATAGATATGTTGGAGAAAGTTCAGAGAAGGGCTACTAACATGGTTTATGTATTAGAGGATAAACCTTACCAGGACAGGTTAAAGGATCTTAATCTATATAGCCTGGAAGACGTGACAGGAGGGATATGATAGAAACATAGAAACATTTAAATACTTAAAGGGAATAAACAAGATAAAGGAAGAGAGTTTATTTAAAAGGAGAAATACTACCACAACAAGAGGGCATAGTCATAAGCTAGAGGGGCAAAGGTTTAATGGTAACATCAGAAAATATAACTTTTCGGAAAGGGTAGTGGACACATGGAATAGCCTTCCAGCAGAAGTGGTAGATGTTAATACAGTAAAGGCATTTAAGCAAGCATGGGATAGGCATAAGGCCAAGTTAGGTATAGGATAAGGGCAGGTACTAAAGGAAAGTACTCAGAGGTTGGGCAGACTGGATGGGCCTACTGGTTCTTCTCTGCCGTCACTTTCTATGTTTCTATGTCTGTATGTGCAACTCTATTGGTCGCCGGCACTGAGCTCCTCTGGCATCAGCCAATGAAGGGCAGCTGCTCTTCATTGATTGATGCCAGAGAAGGCCCCTGCTAGTGACCAACAGAGTCGCTAATATGGACCTTAAACTTCTGGAGCCGGGAGACCAATGATGTCCCCAGGCCAAGTTGCTCCGTGGTGTACCTTGCCCTGCCCCTTGCCACGGAGACTGAAATCTCCGTTCCTCCCAAGCCAAGATTACCCGAGTTTTAGGGGATTTTAGTCAGCCCGGTGTCATGAGTTAAAGGTCCGTAAGAGCGACTCTATTGGCCGCCTCCAGGGGAATCGTCTGGCATCAACCAATGAAGAGCAGCTTTTTTCGGGCAAAAAACAGAGAAAAAGCTTGGGGTCCCCACTGCCTCTTGTCCAAAAAAATCGAGTGTTAGGTCCCCAAGCCACACCGCATTAAAGTTTCAGTGGTTCCTGGTACCTCAGCGTGCAATCATCCCAAAATGTGCCTGACATGAAAAGAGAATGAGAAGAGAATGAAAAGAGAACTTAGAAAGGTAAGTGGGGCATCTTTGAAATTCTTGGAGATTTCTTTAGGAAATGTACAGTATAGTATGTAGTTTGATATGGAAGGGTAGTTATCCCCAAAAACCACTAGCTGTTTATTTGTGGCTTATCCTTTTAAATTGAAACCACTGTATTAACCAATGATTTGAGAGCCCTTCATGGACATGTGTTTATGAGATACAGATGGATTACTTATGTTTCTTTTTTCCATGTAGCATTCCTCCTTCAAGGTAAAAAAGTTTTTCTGAGAAAACACAAAAATCCTTTGTTCCTGGAAGATTGAGGTTGATTTCCACCATTACATAGGTAAGTGGGGTGTCCTTGAAATTCTCAAAGGGTTTACTACCAGGGAATGTATAGTTTGCATGGAGTTACTTTCCCTTACGAAAAATTACTGCAGTTTTTTCTGAAGTAATACTGCAGTGTTTTGGACATGAAAATACTGCACTTTTACTGCAGTATTACTGCACTTTTTTATATTGCAAACCTACAGTTGTACTTCAATGTACTGTAGCTTTATTGCATGTGTACTTCCTTACACAAATAACTGCAGTAAAACAGCAGCACAGTGAAGTACAAATGCAGTAAAACTGCAGTAAATGTGCAATAATACTGCAGTAAAAGGGCAGTATTGCAGTTTTTCATGTCCAAAAAAACTGCAGTATTACTTCAGAAAAAACTGCAGTAATTTTTCATAAGGGTTGAGAAACGCACATTTTTAGTTAACCTTTGCAACGTTGTCAGCTTGAATGCACTGACATGGGAGATTACTTGTTAGTTTTTTCTTATTCCAGGTAGGCCATGATGCAACAACCACCCTCAAACATGCTTGAAACAAAAAAAAGTTGCATTTTTTTGCCAGCTTACACATCCTTTGTATAATATGTTTACTAGTAATTGTGCAATTAATCAGTCGCTATTGCCATCCAGTGGTTATCCTCTGCAAGCCACCTTATGTGGCTACTCAATAAAACCCATAACATGCTGAGATAATTCTTGCAAGTTTATTTTACCTTCTTTTAAGATATTTTGATTGCGAGGAGCTTACTCCTGTTTCTTAATAATTCAGGATTTATCCATATTTTTTGCCATTGCAAAGTTAAACCATGGTCTGATACACAGGAATATACTATAAGAGACAGCATACAGAGAAGTAGTTTATTGAATATCAGGGCCGACACTACCTATAGGCAAGGTAGGCACCAGCCTAGAGCGCAGATCTACACGGGGCACCTCCTCTGCAGTGGAATGGATGGGCAGTCAAGTCCACTGCAGAGGAGGTGCCTCCATGTGGAGTGGCTGGAGGAGCAGGACTGGTTAGGGAGCTCATGGTATTTCCCCCTTAATAAAAGGAGTGCAAGGTTTAGACCTCCCTTTTACTGCTCCCTTGTAATTTTGCCACCACCGGGGAGATATAAAAGAGAAAGGGGAGAGAGAACAGACATAATATGCCAGTGCTAAGCACATTTGCAGATGTGGGGGGGGGGGCAACAGGGCATAGACAAGGTATCTTGGCCCAGGATAGACAGTGGCATCCCCTGGGCTTACCTATATCTTCACAACTTCCACCAGAAGACAGGGTCACGCAATCAATCAGGAGTTGCATCAAGACAAGCTGCATCAAGGGCAAACTGCTTCTTGGGGTAAGTGAGCTGTGTGTATCTGTTTGGGTACATTAGTGTCTGCCTGGGTATGCATGCGTGTAAGTTCTGTATGCTAGTGTCTGCCTTGGTATGTTAGTGTGTGTCTGTATGTTAGTGTCTGTCTGGGTATGTCTTTCTTGACATATTAGTATATGTGTGTGTCCTGGTGTGGTGGGCTAGTGTGTGAACTAGGCTTGGGCACCGGCAAAATCTTTGTGTTCGGGAAAAAATAATCTTCATATTCTACGAATATTCGCCTGTCCTTGTGTTCGTTATGGGTGAAAATTTGTATACATTTTTCATATTCGTTTTTCTCTTTGTGCGTCGTGACCCTGTATATGTACGGGATGACGTTTAATAGCCACGATCGCGACATTGCAGGATTAATGGAAGCCCCAAAAGTGAGGCTGGCCGTGGATTATGGGAGGAAAGCCCTCCCCTGAAAAAAATGTACGCCGCCAAACCGATCATCAAAGACGGCGGCGGCGGCGGCAGGCTAAAACGGTGCTTAGGAAGCGATCGCCAATCACTTCCTAAGCAAAATCGGTGTTGCTTACATGCCTCGATATTGAGGCATGTCAGTAACACAGCCCCCTACCCCAATCTCATTGTGATTGCTACCCAGACTCTCCTGAGAGGGTCATGCAGGTCAATGGAGCCCAGCTCACTAATCACAATGTGATTAGTAAAATAAAATTGAAAAAAATACCAATTTTTTAAAATATTTTTTATTAATGCCAAAATAATCCCCCACTGTCACAAAAAAGTCCACATATATATATATATATATATATACAAAAAAGTTTTTAAGAGCAAGTCCTACAATAAGCGCTATATCTTCACAAAACTTGTCGCATGGAATGCCCATGGGGTAAAAAATGCATGATTTGATGGAGTAAATCGAATTGGCCAGCTTCAAAGATGTCCCAAATGTGGGACATTGGCACAGACTGACCAGATGTCCAAATGCCAAAAAATGCACACCTTACAAATGTGGCCCTTTACCTCCCAACTAACCCAACAAACCCATGCATGGGGGGTATCGCTGTACTCAGGAGATGTTACTGAACACATATTGGGGTGTTGTTTGACAGTGACATATACAGTATCTCACAAAAGTGAGTACACCCCTCACATTTTTGTAAACATTTTATCATATATTTTCATGTGACAACACTGAAGACATTACACTGCTACAATGTAAATTAGTGAGTGTAAAGCAGCCATGTCCAAAGTCCGGCCCGCGGGCCAATTGCAGCCCGCGTTCCGGACTGATAAGGCCCCACAGATAAGTTGCCTGATTACATTTGCATTTAATTTTAATGGTTCAAAGAATGTCAGGCAAAATGGTTGGCACTCGCACATGTTCACTTCATCAAATCTGGCAGTCTTCGAAAAAAAGTTTGGACATGCCTGGTGTAAAGCCTGTATAACAGTGTGAATTTGCTGTTCCCTTAAAAATAACTCAACACACAGCCATTCATTTCTAAACCTTAGCGACAAAAGTGACTACACCCCTAAGTGGAAATGTCCAAATTGGGCGAAAAAAGTGTCAATATTTTGTGTGGCCCTCATTATTTTCCAGAACTGCCTTAACCCTCTTGGGCATGGAGTTAACCAGAGCTTCACAGGTTGCCACTGAGTCCTCTTCCACTCCTCCATGATGACATCACGGAGCTGGTTTGGAGGGTGGTTAGTAATAAACGCCATTTCCCAGAACAGATCCGTGAGGAACAACACATTGCTTTTTCACGCCCTTACCTGCATCCCTCCGGTCCCTCACTGGTGGGGGATGAAGTCCTGACAGCAGTGCCTCCATCGCACTCACGGGCGCATATATCCTCACTCTCCGCAACACTCCTGGGGACTAGAAGAATCTGCAACACTACTGCACGGTGTCCATTGTAAGTACTGTTGTTGCACCTTTCCAAGATGGCGTGATCTCCCTCAAGTAACATCAGTCCTTTGCATCACAGGGCAAAGCTTCTGTAATCACCATACTGAGCAGTATAGAATGCTCCTCTCACTCTCCTACCTGTGCTCATATATTCAGGCTGGTTCTGTGTCCTCTGGGGCTTCCCTATCTTTGTTGCCTTGGCTTTCATATGCTGAGATTACTTGGTACCTGACATTTGCTTGCCCCTGACCACTCTCTCTTGTCTCCTGATCTGATCTACCATTTACTACTGATCTACTGATCGACCTTGGAACCTTTTACCTCCTTGCCCTCTAGCACCCCGAACCTGGCTTTACTCCTCGCTGATCTGAATGGGGAGTTCATTTTGAATTGGTTATCTTGGTTGGGACACGTCCCTGGAGCCATTGGAGGAGATACAGACAATGCCACCACCGTATATGGGGTGGGGGAGCTGCTACCAAATTCTTTACCGGTTTAGTGTGATGACAAGGGATACATAGCAGTTTGTTTTTTTCTATGAATGTTAAAGGCTTGAACAGGCCTCATAAAACACAGATTAGCACCACTACAAGCAGACAAGGCCAAAGCTACAGTTTTATGCCTCTAGGAGACTCACTTCCCTAAACGCCACCCCGTCTTTTTATTGTATTTTTGTGTAAAAAATATCCAATATATCAAATCTGCCATGGCTTTAAACAAAACTATTAATTCATAGAGAATGGAAAAGTAAACTAGCAAGAAATCACAATTGCACATTTCTTCAAAAAATTATTATATACAGGGGCATACCTAGAGTATTTGGCACCCCTACACACACACAAAACAATTATGTTGGTTAAGAATATTTGTTACACATTTTTAACCGTATGTCAACTAGACAGGCTGCCTATGCCCTCTCTGCCGCCCTAATCAGCCTACCAGTGCCATTTCTGCCCCCAAACACTAACTCACTACTAACTTACTAACTTCATTCATTTACCCACTCACCCATTCATCATCACTAGGGGGCTGTGCAGACTCTGACTGTTATGTGTCCACTTAGGCAGCTAGAACGTATGACCGCTTCTCTGTAAATCAATTTTGAGAACTGATTGTCCAATATGAGATCTATGATGCTTAGCAAATTTTAAATGGTATTTATTCAGAGGCTCATCACAGCTCTTACAAAATAGATTTTGTCTTTATAGATAAGTTTACCCTTCAAGCAGCTACAAAAGCTAAACTGGCTCAGGTTAACTGGACAGATCATATGCCAGTGTTAGCAGACATACCTGTTATAAAATCAGTTACCTCTCTGTCCCTGGCCGCTAAGTCTGTCTGTTTGCAGGTCTGCAGCGAGGTCTTGCTTACCCTCAGCATCACGCCGGATATGTAATATCTGGTGCGGCGCTGACTGCAGATGCACAGTGGATGAGAGATCTGGCTTGTTTACAACTGCTCATGAATGCCTACTACTGTGTTCTAACACCAACATGGGCTTAGTCTGAAAACTGCATGTAAAACCACATCTATTGGATACAGTTAATAAGGAGAATTGGAAAATGTGTTAGGTTTGCCCCTAAGGGCATTGCCTAAGGGCAATTATGAATAGCTTAACTTGTCTTCTCTCTCTAAATACATTTCCCAAAGTCAAAGTGTGAGCTATTTATAAAAATTGTCACCTATCGCCATAGCAAAACTACAAAAATTGGCCTCCTGCAGTGAGAAATGGACCAGACTCCCAAAGGAATAGTGGTAGGCTAAAATTCCATTATCTCAGATGGCGCATAATCACCTTAACGCCAACCTGTGCTTTTCCCAAAGGTTACAGCACACCCTGTGTATATATAATTCTGCCAGCGGTCTTAATTTCCTGTTCACAGAATCTGAATGATTACTTCTCCCCTATTATTAATTTGCTCATTGATGTTCACTCAGGTCAACTGGTAAAGAGAAGGTAAGGAAGTAGATTAGAAATGATAGTAGTAGCATCTTCTGTCCCTGATCTCATTCATAATAAATAACAAAAACCACAACCTACAGATTTACTTAACTTAAAACCTATATATTTTATAGGGTCATCTTGGCTCTCATCTTACCGTATAATGAATGAGCATAATTCTTACATGTTTAATTATTGGTTAATTACTTGTGGTGTAATTATAATCCTCAACAATACGGTTTTCTATAACTGTATGAACGTTTTCAGTTTGACAGCAAATATATGAATACCAAGTAATACAAATTCCTATATTTCTCTGTTAATGCTTTATATACCATTACAAACTACCAGTTTAATCCATAATGAAACTGTTCATTTTAATAATCAATATAAAGACATTTTTAATTAAATGAAATTTTTTTTAATTAACATTGACAGTAATGAATTGGATGAGAGGTATTGGGACCAAAACCAGAGGCGCTTTTTAGGGGGTACCTAATTTAGCATATCAGTTTACACATATACAGTACATACAAGTCATTGAGCTTGTATAGGTTATTCAGTATGGCACCAATACCTTTAAGTCAGTGTTCATGATATATATATATATAATATATATATAATTATATATTAGGGGCATCTTAAGACCCCGGTCACACTAGTCGAATAGCATAACATGTAGCTGAGTGCTAGGGATGCTCTATTTTGATTTAACTTTAAAGGAATTTTACTCTATGTTGATTTAACTTTAAAAGAAGGTATATGAAACCGTGTCTCAGCTCATCTTGTTTCACCAAATTATTAATGCTTTGGTATACTTTGTGTATATATGTGTGTATATGTATATACATATATACACATATACTTATATGTGTATATATGTGTATATATATATATATATATATGGCTCCTATGGTATTGAATACAGATACATATTTAGTATATAGTATATATATATATATATATATATATAATATGAGTAACTTATTCAACACAATCACATGTATTGATTATACCTGAATCGATGTAGTCATTGTGTCTTTTTCTGCTGCTTTGATTGCCATAGCGATGACGCTGCTCGGTTTTGCAACTTAAGAAAGTCAGAATTAGTGAACCTTCAAGAATGCAGGAGCCCTCCCCTGACACAGGGAGGATGTTTACAGGGAGGCGTCATTTATTCAAATGACAAAACGAAGCTCTTGGCAGGCAGACGGACGGACGGACGGGCGTGATTGACTCTTCTTGCTGGCACCCTGTACTTACGGGTGTCACAGGTTGATCTGGCAAGTTGTCCAAAGAGAATGATCAGTAGAAGTTGAACAGGAGGTTACATTAATCGTGGTAATGCCAGCCTCTCCAACTGATCAGGAAGTTAACACTTGTACATGAGAAGAAGCCAGCCTTGGAATAGAAACGGTATGTGTGTGTGTGTGATGCAGGGTATGTGATTTATTATTGTTGTTGTTGTTGTTATTATTATTATTATTATTATTTATATAGCACCATCAGATTCAGCAGCGTTGTACAAAGGGTAGGCAGGAAATAACAATTAGTACATAACAAGAAGGCATACAGAAACAACAGGTGAGTATATACACTGCTAACGTCTGCGATGCAAAAATACTTTTATGTATCTTTTCCTATTTTCCTTTCTCCCTTTTATACGCTACTTTTATACCTATTCTGAAACGTGAGTCTAAAGAAATAATCCCTTTACAAATATATTTGGTTCTTTCAAATTTAGGATGAAACAATTTAAGATGGAAAGATCATTTCCCATTCGGAAGCCAGAACGGTAGTTTTTCCAAAGGTTTTGTTGTGGAAACTCCGATGATATTTTGTAAAACCTGATATTCAAGCTGATCGAAAATTATTTTTAGATTTAAACTTCAATGCATGGACATTTCCCTTGTTATGTATAACTTACGCAAGGTAGCCATTTCAGACATTGTGAGGAAATCATATGGAATATCTGTTGTGAATGCCTACATTACAGAGACATCTCATGGCACATGATATAATTACCCCTAAGAAGAATTTAACTAAAATCATGCCTGGTTATTGAAACTCAGTGCTGTGACTGTCTATCAAATTCGCTAAAGGGTAGAGGACCTGCTTACAACATCACCTGCTTAGCCTCCGACACGTATTTCTGGACTGTTTAATTTAGTTTAGGAGTCAAATATCATGATATAGCCCAATGCAGGTTTCTACATAGTGCTCACTTTGTTCTTCTTATGGGGATTGAGCTTTTTTTCTGTACAATTATACTTAACCACTAGTGAACTCCATGATGGGAAAGGGGGCACTGCTGAGGTGTCCTGCACAGGGTGCCTGAACACCTAAAGTTGGCCCTGATCATGACTCGCACTCCATTTCAGGTAATTTGATAGACCCGCACCATTCATTTGATATGGGATCTGCATACAATTGTGATCCTCCCTTGCCCTGCGCGTGTGGTTTTAGGACATCTAATGCACATTAGGTCACATTAGGGTCAGAAGGAGGGTAGACTGCACTGACTGGATCAGTGTAACCTTGATGGAGGCTAGAGTGTGAATTATGTACCATATACAAAGTGGGGTCTGCTCTCAATGATTGCTACATTTCATCACAGAAAAGGCATTTATGTAGTTTAGGGCAGGCTGCTGATTGGCCCCAAAGGTAATGGTCAGTCATACTATTTGCTCCCAGCTGAAACCTTGTACATTTAACAATGTGAGTGAGAATTACGTTCTGAGGATTGCTAATTGCAATTATAGTAATAGACACTGGGGCTTTCGTCAGCGGACAGCGGTCAGCATGGGCATCCTGACTGGTCTGGGACCATGCAGCCCCATATGGAACAAACAGTGATGCACTTTGTGTTCTGACACGTTTCTATCAGAACCAGCATTAACTTTTTCAGCAATTTGAGCTACAGTAGCTTGTCAGATTTAACCACACGGGCCATCTTTAAACCCCTACTTGCATCAATGAGCTTCGCCGCCCATGACCCTGTCATCGGCTCACTGCTTTCCCTTCCTTGGACCGTTTTTGATAGGCACTAGCCATCTAACCATTGTAGACCAGGAACACCCCACAAGAGCCGTAGTTTTGGAGATGTTTTGACCCCGTCATCTAGCCATCAAAATTTAGCCCTTATCAAAGTTGCTCAGATCCTTACGCTTGCCCAATTTTCCTACTTCTAACACATCAACTGTTGTTCATCAAATGTTCACTTGCTGTCTAATATATCCCACCCGCTAACAGGCGCCATGATAACACGATTTTCAGTGTTATTCACTTCACCTGTCAGTGATCATAATCAGTGTTCCCTCTAAGCTGTGCGCTTGTGCGCACGCACATAGCTTTCAGAGGGAGCGCACACAAAAATTGTGCGCACAACCAGTAGCGTACCGAAGGGGGGGGCGATCCGCTACTGGTTGTGTGTACAGCACCCCTCCAGAGACAGATAGTAATGTCCGCTGCTAGAGGAGCAAGCTCGGTTGGGGAGATCAAGGATCTCCCTCCAGCCGGCTTAAAATCAATCAAGGGAGCGGGAGGTCTGTTAATACAGACCTCCGATCCTGCTCCCTTACAATGCGCGCGGCAACTGATGCTGTGCGTCAGGGTTTTGATGTCAGATCCCAGCGCACAGCACTGAAGCCATGCCCACCGTCTTTACTGCACCGGAAGGAGAGGACACAGATGAGGATGAACGAAGAGGAGGAAAAGTGACAGAGAAAAAGTAGGAAAACACAATGTGTGTGTTATAGCATGGATGTGTAAGTGTGTGTGGGGGGGGTAGCATGGCATAGGGAGGCTGTAATCATATTCCTATCATGCTCAGGTTCCAGCATGTACTGGCTGCCTGGGCATGATAGGAGTGAGATTGCTGGTAGCAATTATATATTTTTTTATCAATTTTGGTGTGTTAACCACACCTTTATTAAAAGTAAGTAACACACCAAAATTGGACAGAAAAATTCCATAACAATATTAATTTATATATAAATATGATTGCTAACAGCAATCCCACTCCTATCATGCCCAAGCAACCAGTACATGCTAGAACCTGGGCATGATAGGAGTGTGATTTCTGTTAATATTATATATATAGATTTTTCGGTTTTAACTTTTTAATAAAAGTGTTTTATGTTTTTTGTTTTTAAAGGTGAGGGGGCGATTTTTCGGTTTTTCAGTAAGAAAGCTAATTTTCAGGTCAGAATTTTTCATTTTGGTGGCAATATATATATATATATAATATAATAATAGGCCAGACACTAAAGTGGTAGGCCTACACCACATCAATGTTTGGCTTAGTATATAGTGATTGGGGTTATGCTGCATTATTGTCAATGTCTGGCTCAAGGTATAGTGATAGGTGTTATGTTGTACCAAGGTCAATATGTGCCTCTCTATATAGTGATGGGTGTTATGCTGTACCACCATCAGTGCGTGCCTCAGTATATAGTGATAGATGTTCTGCTGTACCACTGTCAGTGTTTGTCTCAGTATATAATGATAGCAGTTATGCTGTACCACCGTCAATGTTTGCCTCAGAATATAATGATAGCAGTTATGCTGTACCCCTGTCACTGTTTGCCTAACGATAGAAGCTATGCAGTTTTAAAGTGTGTGTGTGGAGGTCCCACGTACAGGATCCGCCCCAGGTGCCAAATACTCTAGGTACGCCCCTGCGCACAACAGTTTTTCCCATTTTTTTTTATCCTTTATGCGGCCTGGAGCCTCCGCTCGTGATTCGCTCATAATTTACTTACGAAGTGAGAATTTCACCTTTTAAAAAACATTACAGTAAGTAATACTAATACTACATTATCACACTATAATGTAGTGTTAGTAACCATGAGTGAGCTGTACCAAAAATATAGAATAACAATTTAAATTGAACATTTACAGAAGCATATTGTACGCACAAAATTTTGAGAGATCCTCTTGAGAACCTGTTTATTTTTTAAAGGGTTTGCCATATTACGAAAGGCAAAATCTCGTAGCGGCATTAGTGATCGCACTCCAGAGTTGGTGTGAAAATCATACAGCTCCTAAACGCAAGTTTTTTTCTTTTTTTGCTACATACACTTCAGTACACAGAGTCTATAAAATATCATATTAGTTGCACAGGTCTTTCCATTTCGTTTTTGGTCGAAGTTGATACATTTTATTGGGCCAACTAAGAAAATAAAGGTACAAAGTTACACATACTTATATTCGGTTTCCTCCTAGTTTCCGACTATGACCCAATTATTTACTTAACTGTTCACTTAAAGCAGGTGATACACACAAACCATGTCGATTTGTATAGATTTATAGACTCACCTGAATCTTGATGGTCCCTTTATCTGAAAGGAAAGAGAAAAAGATTCATTGAAATTATATGGTTTGGAATCATTTCATCCAAAGACTTTCAAACACTTTGAAAGAACAACTTGGACTAATAACCGAGAGTGTGTTATGACAAAGCAGACAACAGGGTTCTCTTATTAACTACGACTTTCTGTTAGAAATCAAGGTGTTTTCTTCAATTGATTTATTTTAAAGGAAAATTAACAATGAAAGATGAAGTACAGAAAGCCAGCCAACATACAGTAGACAATATTTAATATACTATATCACAATTAAATAATAACAGTACTAAATAAAAGGTGGTGCCAAGTAGTCTAAAACTGCAATAGCTGACATACATCTTCCATTTTGTTATGTCAGGATATGGAGTTTATTCACTAGATGGCAAAATTGCATACAGAGACTCATCAATATTCTTTAATAAGATAGACCAAACCTGCTCTGCATAATGCAAGTAATTGAGATTTCTTGAATATCATCTCATTGACTTATGGACCACTATAGCCCTGTTGTCATGTTGAGTGCACGAGGAGTCAATTTTGCATGAACCCAAGTGTGTTCCACCACATAGAAGTCTGCATGTGTATAGGAGTGATGAAATTAGATTTCTTTTAACTCCTGCTCCAGCTGCCACTACTGAAACAAGGGACCATACTGCAGTATACTTCTTGCACATGCTCAGCAACAACAATCACATGTAGGCTATCTGGACACTGATATTTTACTAGCATTCCCACAGAAACCAGGAGACCTAAGATCATTTAATTTACTCCCAATTCACATAGGCGGCTGTTCTGTACCACCTCATGCAGCAATGCATTATATCTCTGAAAGTTGTACTCACCAAACACAGACCCATGACTGTGAGCCACTGTTTCTCCTTTGACCAGCAGCTGCAACTGCACTTTGGTCTCTGCAGCTGCATTAAAGATGGTGATGCTGACAGCTTCTTCCACACCAGAGCGGAAAACCGACGGGGCCACTATCAAATAGCCGCTGAAATTAGAGATAAATGGAATAAATGTAATTGTTTTGTAGAGTTTCATCTTAAAATTGTTCTATAGTTGCCACCTTAGGAATGTAATATAAGAACATATGAACATAATACACAACTTCAAAGTACATAATATGAGATAAATATGGGAACAATGGAATCGTGGGACAGGACCAAACTCCAGAACAGCCCATGACTAAGGTTAATACTCCTGACATCACTCCTGGAAATCACATCCATCTGATTAAACACGCATTTTAACTTCCTCATGGGATAATTATGGCCAACTGGTGTTAAGTCGAATTTCCAGAAATCATTAAAACATTAGTGCTATTTTGAGACTATTTTGTTTGGCACGTGTCTAATTACATGAATACACATGGGTGAATGGGACAGGCTTGTTTTCAAAGCCAAGAAAACAATGTTAAACTTTTGGTTGTCAAGACAGCAAATAAAAAGCATACGTATAACACAAATTAGTACTAGCTCTACAAGGCACACAGAAAAGCCACGCTACATGCATTCGTATTTAAAGCAATGACTGTCCAGACGCCACTTTTATTTGGAGAAGTTCCTTATTGTGTCGCCTTACACATTATGTTTTCTGCCTTTTGAGTCCTCTTCTGCATCCCATTTCTCTAATGTTGCTATTCAGGAGCCAAGTCAAGCTGATGGAGTATATTCACTAACCACACAGTTTTAAGGACATTTCAGTTTCTTGACTTTGTTTGGATTGTGAAGGGCTGACCCCAGTGGGCATCTCAGTGTAACTTGCAGGAGACTCAATGGGCTTGGCATTTCATGTTGCACAGTGATGTCAGGGGGTTAAAAAAAATCCTGAGTTTGTATGGGTATATCTTTCATTGTGTATACTTTTATTAAATTTTCTTTAATTGCAAAAATACATATTTTCTGTGTGTGGTTGGACTTTAAATAGATTATAAAAGCCCTGTGTAATGTATTGTCTGCACTGGTTTTGCCGAGCCATTGACATCAATCAAAAATTCCAAAAACGGGTCATGACAGTGCTACTATTTTTTCAATAAAACAACTCTGTGTTTGTTATTATTAAACATTTTTCTCTGAATAATAGTCATTCAAAATGTTTGTGCCTTCCATAATCTCCATGTTGACAGCAGCTTTCCACGTGATTCAAGGTACTTCACCCACAAATTCCACCTCATAATATCCATGTTACTTTTGGATTTATGTTTTCTTAAAAGTAGACCATCATTTTCATGTTTTTTTTAAGCATTTAAGGTATGGACACACAATTAACAAAATATATCCATGTTATTAGGCCATTCCATCTCTGATTGGAACCACAAGCAATTAATAGACTAACAAGATTTTATTTCACCCAGTGGTTAATCTATATTAGATTTGCATCACCGTTACTTAGGTCTCTACTAGGGTAGCCATTTTGGCCATTTTTCCTGGACATTTTCTGGGTTTGACCCAGAGCCTCCTGTTTCCTCAGGTCAGCTTTTTTCACTTGACAGGGTAGTGGTACTTGGCCATACCAACTTCACTCCCTAACTGCGTATAAACTCATAGAAAGGTATCAGTTACTCTGTCCTACATCGCACAAGGAGCAGATCAGCATGTTACCACTACTGGTCAGCAATATGTGGAAATGATGTCCTGGAGCACCGGCGGGGGCAAAATGAAACCCCTCGGCGTGCCGCTGCACAATTGGCCAGTTAGAGAGGAGATCTTTGATCTCCTAAACTGTCCTACTTACTTTATGGACATCATATCCCGGTGTGCCATGTCTTAAAGGCACGCAAGGCCTTTTAATGCATTCAGGATGACTACTACTTAGGGGGTGGCCTTAATTTAGCACTTTTCAATCTTCAAATGAATCCATTGTGCATAATGTCATCTCAGTGGCCTGCAGCAACACAATAATAAAACTAGCCTCCAGCTGGGTGGGATACATTCTATTTATTTATAAGGCGTCAGCAAATTAGAAATATACAATTAGACAATAAGATTAACACAACATTGAGACATACTGATACATAAAGGAGAAGAGGATCCAGCGCTCATGAGATTGCAATCTATTATGACAATAATAACAATCATCTGTATTAGAAGAAATATGCTTAAATCATATTACATATGATGACAACTGAGCAAAATAAACTCAGAGAATCTAGGGTGTAAATGGCTGTGTTCCATCTAGTATAATAAAGAAAATACTATTGCATATAATGTGAGTGTAATATCATATGAATTCCTCACATTTCTAGTTACATTACCATCACTGACATATTGATAAATGTGTTCTTTCCGAGTTAGAATTAATGCTTCGTAAGAGTGCATAGTTTAAGATGAAAATCTTTATTATAGACCACAAGGATAGTTTAAAAAAATGACCAGTCTGATTTCAGTTCTGGAATACAGACATTGTACATAAAAATGAACTTCAAGAAACAAATTAGCTCTCAGTAGCACCCTGAATGTAGCATAAATAAATAAATGTATTTGGAGAAGAAGGATTAAATGCATAGCTGCATTATTGGGGGCATTAAAGTTAAACCCATTACTTTATTATGTACATAATGTAATGTAATTGTATTACGTTGCAAAGGTGTTATACGACCTGGATTGTAATAATCGTTTGAATTCTCAGAGTAAGGAAACATGATGTACAGTAGATCTCATTTACACAGATATCATTCCAGTTTGTGTAACGGTACGTATATTGTATGCATAAGTTACACATACATAGACTTCCTATTATCTTCTTTGTGCACGGTCTGATATCTGCCACCCATAACTTTGCCATGCCATGTCGCTCTCCTTTATATAGCACGCTAATACTAATTATAATGTGTAATGGGTAAAGAACTATTTACATGAATGTTTAGTTGTTAAAGCCACGCGTTTTTTTCTACAGGTTTTTGGGGTATCTGTTTTTGAAGCGTTATATATTTTTTGGCACATGACCTGATGACACAGGCACAAAAAGCTTCTCTTCATGAAAAAGAACGGTGATGGGTTATAAAATGAGTACAGACAAAGGTTAACCTGAGCTAATAAAAAATACTGCAAAGGTTGGACATCTTTACATTCGATGTAGGAGGGAAGAAAGAATGACATGCAGTTATATCCTTGGTTCAATACCAATGACTTTCTTGCTATCTATATTTGCCAAAAGCTATATAGGGCCTAGGCCACTGAACTTTGGGAAAAGTACATTTCACATTGAGCCGATTAAAGATCTTGCAGAGGTATTCCCTTAAATCAAAAACTTGAATGGCATTTAACAAGGATGGACACTGACTGACTTTTTTTTACATCAGTTACATTAGTCGCTGGCAGATCAGATACCTGTCGACAAAAACACAGAGCTTTTCCTGGAAAATGGGTAGGATATAGAGACACACATAATAACAATAAATAATAATAATAATAACATACTGATTCTACACACAGGTTTCCAAGAAAACCCAACTGGCCACTGGAACAAATTTTGACTAAAATAAAATCTGCCGGTCAAATCCAGGCATCTTGTTGGCCATGTATGTACAGCAATATTAGCTGTTTCAATACAATGATTTATACCAGTGTGGTGGGAATAATCAGCAGACGAATAATGATCTTGTTCACTAGCAGGAAACTCAAAACAAATCTCTGCTTTTAATCTTACTGAATGTGATTCTAGGACTTGAAGCCATATTCATGTGTGTTCTGGGATAAAGTTTTGTTAATAGGTACATTTTACAGTCTATCCTCGCGTATTCTATATCCAAAATAACATTTGGCCAGGACCTCTGAGTATATTACAAGAGTACATGGACGCAAATGGCGCCAAAAATCCTGTGCCTTAGGGGCACATGAGATCCACATGAATCCAACTGCCCTTGCTATTACACCGCTCTGTGTGGTGGTACATTTGACTTATTAAATCCAGCTGCTTGCCATTACTGCAACCAGCAAGTTACTGGCGTAATAACATTGTCCTGAAAGTTGTGTTTTACTACATTGTTGTTATCGCCATTTCCTTTAACAGGATGTTATCTATCTGAGTGCAATTACCCTGTCCGGGATGCTGCGTCTCAAACATTACAGAGTGTGTTGCCGATGATGGTATTAGTTATCCTGTGGCCTTATCTCTGCATTGTCACGTTGGCCTGGATGCTGTTCCAGTAGCTACAGTGTTATTACAGTGCTCTTTATTCATGCAATAATATCAGTATTATGAGATGTATGTCTTTTCTACCTGTATGTAAATGCTGTTGCCTACTGAATGTTGTCTTTGTTTTTCTGAATGAAATCCGCACTGAATATTCAGTATTAATATGTATTTGGCAGGTGAAAGTTAAATATTTTACCTCCTAGACTTCCCTACATTATGAAGAACCATGCCAGCCCCGTATAAAGCAGAGTTAGAGCAGTCAGGTTCATTTCAACAAAACATCCCACATGAACTATGCATTTATAAACTCGGTCCTTCTCGCTAGGGTTGACCCTTCATAATGCATAGTCAGCTGTAACACTCCACTCACCTGCAGACTCCGGTGTTAGTGAATAAACCTCCCGTGTGTGTTACTAAGTTGCTCTAGGCGTTGCATGCGGTATGGATGTACCAACATCTTTATTTGGCGCTAAAAGATATACTTAGCACTTTACAGTATAATTAAGAGGATGTACAATAAATGCAGTCGTATGATACGTACAGAAGTCAAACAGAACTTACTAACTGAGGTGGCTTAGCTAGGGATACGTTAGGAAAGGTAATCGTTTTTCGAAGAGCTTACAGTCTAGGAGTGCAGAGACAATCAGAGGGAGGTTAGTGACGTTAATTCATAGTTATTATATTTTCCATATCTGCGGCTCGTGTGTTTGTTTTTTTAAGTACGTGTTAAGCTGTTCCTATAGCCGTGTTACACAGTAACTGTAACCGCGAGCATGTCTTCTTGCATGTTGCTCCATCACTCAGAGATATAGATCTTCTGGCCGCCAGTGTGTCGAGCGTCTGCTTTTTAGTACCTTTCTGTATACATCCTGGTGATTGTATCTCTACATTCCACTTATATGCAGTGCGTTATCCCTCTATTTCTTGCCTACACACACTGTTTAGACAATGAGTATCACATTTAACAAACTATACAAAGGAGGGTTGTTTTTTTTTTTTTTTCTTTCTATGATTGATAAAATGAAAAATGGACTTACGGTCTGTCCTGAGCACAGCTGTAACTGCAAAGGATCCATAAAAGCCAAAGGAAAGGCATGTTCACCCAGGACAACTAAATACACAGTGCTTCACCCAGTGCCCCTACAGGGGTAACTGTCTTCCTCTCCAAAGCACACAGCACAGAGGGGGGGAGTGTGCCCTGGGGGTGGAAGGAGCAGTGTGTGCTCTGCTCTCTCCCCCCCCTTCCTCGGTGTGAAGGGATTTAACCCTTGTTTCAACTTGTCCTGTGGCGCTAAGAACTTGAAATATTCTGTCAGGCTTTGCCTCCTCCCCTCAGCTTCGCTATACCTGTACCCTTCGGCTTCTACGCGCGCTCTGCGTTTTCATTTCTTCCTCTGTATCTGTGCCGAAAATGTCCCCTTCCTGTCCTAAATGCGTTCCCTACCTTTTTTTGTTTGTTTGTTTTGTTTAACCACCTATACACCACCTCGCTTCAGTCCCCCTCTCCTGTTTGCCATTCTTATGCTTTGCCTGAGACGGACTTCTTTAACCGAGCTCTGCTAGTACGAAGAGCGCAACAAGCTTCTTATAAATGTGTGAAGACCCTGCTTGGGCACACAGAGGAGAGGGTGGGATTTACCAGGGGAGGGCTGAATGTGCTAGGTGGGGAGAGAGGGAGGGGGCTCGGCGCCATAAATCAATAGTAACAGACCCTTTAACACCAGATATTTGGCAGGCTCGCTTCTCTCCCTCCTCCCTGACTGCTGTGCTCAATGAATGACCTTAAGCTGGAAAGAGGTAGGGTGGGGTGGATACTTAAACAGCCCCTCCAGGGGAATGTTGCTCTTTCATCCCCCTGGTATTTCTCTCTATTCTCCAAGCATCCTTCAGGCTACGGTCTAGAAAAGAAAAGAAAAAAATATACTACAATATGGTTACAATGGAGTTGTACTTCCACTGACTGCCATCATGTAATCCTAAATAAACAAAAAGGAAACATTTAAGTATAAATGTAGTAGCAAATAAAATAAAAAAAAGCAATATCTAAATTTGAAGCTCATCTGAGCCGGGCCCTCCTAATGTGGAAAGTGTTATGTTGTCCGCTACTTATTATGTCCCTTTTACCCATTGTACTCCACTTCTGAAGATGATGGCGCTATATAAATCAATACATATCTATGAGTTTATTTATAGTAAACCCTGCTTTTTATTTATTATTATTGCGATGTTACCTCATGTTACCTGTGTTACTTTTACGTCCTCACAAGAATATAAAGGATATTTGTACTGTTGCACTGGCCAGTGTCTTGGGGGTATTGCAACTTTTTCTGAAAAAGCATTTGAAAGAATGTTCTTTTTTTTGGATGGGGCGGTGCAAAATGCGAGAAAAATATGAAAAAAAGATTTAATGGGATGGCTAACACATACATATATACATACATACATTGCAAAATGCTTTTACACAGGAACTAATCTTAAACTTTATTTTAAAAAATGAGGGATTCAGCCATTTGTGTTAACATTCAAACCTTTATGTTTGAAATTGGCAAAACAATTGCCTTTTAATGCACTGACTATGCCGACCGCGGAGGTCAGGCCTAGGGCAGCGCCAGTGGTAGATATTAACCTTCAGATTTGATTTTGAACGCTATTCCACCTCCTCCCAAACCAAAAGGGCATTGGTTTAAACCAAAATTCACACTAAAAAAAACATTTGCTCTACAAGTTATTTTGTTTTTAGAAATTAAACTAAGGACACAAATTAAGATACCCTTCTGTTTTTGAAATGGCTTCAAAGTGCAGGGAAAATATCTCGTCCATCCATTATTCACAATGTTTGTCATAACTGTTACATGATATTTCCAGGTGGTCTAGCTAAGGGGTGCACAGGGACCACCTCGCATGTCTGGTTGCTCCCTTATACCAGACCACCAAGGAATACCTCCCTAGATTGTATGTTAAGAAAAAAGTAGCATGTCGCCCTCTGCTGCACATATCTGATGTCGTTTTCAAGACTAAAATCAAACTATGCATGTGATCCCCAGTCTCCTTCACTGAGCTTTTGTCCCTACACTAACTCATATTTTCATATCTGTCCCATCCTCCTTCAAGCATGTTACCATAACTTCTATCTTGAAAAAGCCCTCCCTGGACCCGACTGATCTGTCCAACTACTGTTCCATCTCTCTACTTCTTCTCGCCTCCAAGCTTGACCCTCTTCAACCTTGATTCCACAGTTAACAATCTACTGAGACCACTCTATAATTACTCTAAAATAACCCACTCACTGATAAATCCAAGGTCCGCTACTCCATACTACTCCTACCGGACCTTTCTGCTGCCTTTGACACTGTGGACCTTTCCTCCTTTAAAATCTTTACAATCTCCATGACTATGCGCTCTCCTGGTTCATATCCTACATTTCTGATTCAGCCTCTCTCTCTTTTCAGTAACACCCCCTTCCCCTCTCAGTTGGGGAACCTCAAGGTTCTGGGACCCCTCCTGTTCTCACTTTACACTACCTCACTTAGCTAACTAATCTCAAGCTTTGGCTTTCAATACCAGTGTGCAGATGACACCCACATTTACCCTCAATTGATCTCTCTCCCTCTGTCTTAGATCGTGTAACTGCCTTGCTTCTGTCTCTAACTGGATGTCTCCTACCTTGAGTATTGTAACTCTCTTATCTGGTCTCCCTGTTACCTGTCTCTCCCTTCTACAATCCACCATGAACGCTGCTGCCAGACTTATCATTTTCTCCCACTGGCTTACTAACACCTGTCTCCTCTAATTATCTTCAGTGGCTTCCTGTGCGTTTCATGATTCATTTCAAAATCATGACTCTTACGCTCAAAGCTCTTCACAGCGGGTTCCCCCACTTACATCTACACACTCATCTCCTACTTGGCCTCTCCGCTCATCCAATGATCTCCGATAGTCCTCTATTTAGATTTCTAGTCTTCTCATGCATGCTTGCAAGGCTTTGGGGCTGCCCCTATACTCTAAAATGCTCTCCCTGCCTGTCTTTCTTTTTAAGGACACCTACAAACTTACCCATTAACACCCTTCCTCCCTCCCATATTTGCTGGTCTATCCCTAACAGCGGCACTTTTACCTCTTGTGTAATACACCTTAACTCCCTCTAGATTGTGTAGCTGCTTTGAGCAACTCAAATAGTCAAATATATATATATATATATTTCTAAAGCAACATGCAAGATCCACATTAGTCACATTTGCCCAATCACTAGAATGAAAAATGCCTCTGTAATAAGTTCTTGTCGTACTGGGTGTGTTCAACCACACGTTGTGTGAGAATAAAATGTAGCGTGCAGCCTCACGTATCTAGTCATCAGATGTACTTACGTAATTTGCACCCTCCTGCCTTAAAGGTCCAGCATTGCCTCATTGTCCCCAGACCAACTTGCATATAGACAAACTAATGGTAATGCAGCTTATACCAAATTGGAAACTGGAAAAGAGCAAGATGGCTACACTCAAAGTACATAGAATGGGTGGTAAAATGGCAATAATGGCACTAATTAAGGGAATTGAATTGCATATTGCTAAAAACTAGTAATATCATTGATTTCCCTGGACTTATAAAAAAAAAATGCTTCCCATTCTTGATTACTATATATTATCCTCAACGATTTCCCTGATGACGACTATTATTTTTACACATCATCCTTTACATTTCACAGTTCCTAGAGTTCTTTAATTTCCAGTTTTGTGTGAGATTCTAAGACTTGCCATTTGGCACACTGGGCAAATCCCAGGTGGCCCAAAGCACCATACACATACCTTTACCACTGTTTGTGAGGCAGATTCAGACCTTCAGTGGAGGTAACATGGCCACACTCTGCGAGAGTCCTGTTTGGCCGAAGCGTTGCTTTTTTTTTTTTGCTTTCTCTAAATAAAGTATCCTGAAGATTGGAAGCTGTTTGGAGTCCTGGGATTCCTTTTCTTTGTTTGTGTGCTTCAAGAGGGTTTATGCTGTCTCTTTTTTCCTGCTAGCAGCCAGCTTCCTGGGAGTTGAGTGCGGAACCATTTTTTATCATGTATGGAATTTAGCAGCTGCTGACCAGTCAAGGCCGCTTTTTATTCCCTAGCGTGGCCATGCTTGTATACTTTATGCTTGTTTTCCCCATTAAATTCCTAAATGGACATTTATATATTTTCACCTTTATACTATATGCCAAGCCAGCAATATTATTTTCTAGGAACGATTTTGAATTGTGTCTAACCTGTGGTTGCCAGGAGATGGATGGGGGCATGCAATGGATGGAGGTAGCGTTAGCCGTAGGCCGTCTTGAGTTGGAAGGAAAGAGGGTGGAGAGTGATCATGGATAAACATTGCTCCCCCTGTCTGGAGAAAGAGGAAAGTAACCCAGAGACATGGGGAAGTAGCGCTTCACCCAGATGCTCTGTGTCAAACCCAGAGCGTCCCAAGCAATGCAATGTGTTTTTATTTATTATCATCTTTTATTTATATAGAGCCGAAAAAGTATGCAACACTACTTTCAATACACACATTTAAAGGGTACGACACAACCAAAACTGGCAGATTTAGACTAATCAAAACATTAGGCAAAAAGGATCCTTACAATGTTTACAAAGAACGCAGATTCTACTACTCTATACTCAAATAGAACAGCTCTTTTTCAACCCACAAAAAAGTCTGCTGTAATATGTAGGTATAAATTAATCCTATAGACATGATAGTTTTGGTGTCAACTCCCTTGCTTAACTATTCATTAAGGAGGGCCAATACTGGCAGGTTTCTCTTGCTATAATGGCCAAGCTGGCACTGCATGATGCATAGTTCAACGGGTGAGAAGACAAAATCCCACTCATTTAACTGTACATCATACAAGGCCACTCAAGTTCTTCTTGCAGTGAAAGCTCACTAGGGTTGGACTGTCATAACCCTGCCTTTAGCGAATAAACCCTGCAGCCTCTACGCAGGTCCAGAAGGACATGCATATCAGAATCTACTATTTCAGGATCTAAAGAAACCCATTCTTTTATTATATGATTGCTCAGTTTCACTATATTGTTTGTGATCTTACATCTATTACATATATTATATATATTATATATTCGGTTTCAATAGCAACAGCCTATCATTGCCAGATTTAGTGTTACATGACAAATAAGCATTCTCTAAAAAGGCAAAAGTTTACATGAATAAATAATCCTTTCTGGGAATGGCTTAAACATTCAATAGTACTACGACTGATGTACGCAATGCTGCACTTAGATTTAAGTGTTACATTTTGCAGAGTAAATGGAGCAGCACTTTTACGATCAACAGGGAAATATTTAAAACTTTGTGAAGACTGCAAAATGAAAACCAGTAAGCAGTAACAAGAGCCATGGAAAACAAAGTAGACAAGGGAAACAAGACTGGTCCTGCAAGTAAAACATAAAGTTAAGTATTTTAACAGATAATTAAAAAGAAGAGGATCAGAGAGTTGTGCAAACAGATGTAATCAACACAGATAAAAGGCAGCTGTTATATGAAATAGGTCTGTTACACGGACAGAAAAGTATGTATGCACCCAATAATCATCCTCAACGCAAATCACTTGTCTTATCTCAAACATCAATAACTATTAACAACACATTCCCTAACCCCATAGAGTATTATACAGTTGTCTGCTCATTAAAATACATAAAACCTTCAGAGCTTAAGAGTTTCCTTCCCTTCTTTAAGCAAAATGAGTAATTATCTGGAAGGCCTTTTTATTTCCATCAATGAAAGGCATAATTGGGAGGGGGTGAATATAATCAACTTGGTCATTTTCATTTTTTTTTTTAACTCACCAAGAGATGACAAAATATTAAAGGAAACGTGTACTCAATTGAGGTGCTGGACATCCTATGGAGAATTTAAATGCATTTTCTGTCCTAGAGATTTACTTTTTAAAGGGTAATGTCATCTTCACAAGACAACTAAATTAATCTAAAAAATGACATACTGTTTTCTCACACAGTGTAATTGTGTGTGATTTACTTATTTTATAAAAACATGATATTCCAGGGGAGTGCAGGCCTGTTGCAAAAGGAGCCAATGTAATCTAATCAATTTCTTTTTCATTATCCCAAACAATAATCACCTTAATATACAGTTAATATACAGTTTATGTAACTTCCGCGATATGAATTTAGGATACTGACATGGTTTTCACAAACTTCTAATGTAGCCGTGAGGATGAGCGTACTGTACTCACCCTTTCCCAATACATTTCCTTTGATGGACAAGTTCAGGAATTGTACCGGACAGTAAGCGTGTAAGACTACACAATAATGACTAGGTAAAGTAAAAAGGGAGAATAAAGGCAAACTTTTATGCAGAACAGAAATCATTAAAATTTATTGGAGCAGAGCAGTTTACATTTGGAGCTTCCTTAATGCAGTGGATCCAGCTACTTAGTATCACAATACTATAATACCAGCATATGAGCTCCTCATTGAAATGACATTGCCAAAATTCTCATTCTTTTTCCTGTTTTCCTCCTCATTCTCCCCTTGCCTTGTTCCTTTATCCCTGAACTCACTTTATAATCTCCTTACCTACATTCTTTTAATTATTATCCCCAACTCACCCTTCCTCTCCTGAACTCAACAGGAAGACTTTACACATACACACATTGTGGTCTAAACAGACCCCTGCATGCAGGATTCAGGAGTCAGCCCTGGATCTGACCGTAGGTGAGTATATCACATGCAGGGAGACACATTCGGCTTTTAGCTGGGGGATTACAAGGTTTTTTTTTGCAGAATGCTCATGCATTTGCAAAACAGACATCACAAAACGTAAAGGGACCATGCACCAGTGGATATGATGGCTGAAGCATCATTTTCATTACTTGGAACCTGCCCCAGATTTTCATGGATGTCATTCTGCAAATTAAATCTACACATTAGATCTGGAGGGGGTGGGCAGTAGTAGTCTCCGTAATTTGTATTAAAAGGCACTGTGTTCTCTGATGTCATATCCCAGCACTCTGTCTTAAAGGCACTAAACACCTTTTAACGTATTAAGGATGCCGACTGTGATAGGGCCCCCACTCTTTAGAACAGGGTTTCTGCCTCAGAACATCTTAACCAATAGATGCAGATAATAATGTGGCTTTTTCTTTCTCTATTGATCTCTCTTCCCCTCCTTTCTCCTTTCTAAACAATCTTTCTCATCTCCCTCTTTTCTCTATCCATCTTACTTTTCTTGCTTCACTTTTTTTTTTCATATCCCTTTTCTTTTTCAACAGGACCAGGAAAGGCCCTTCTCCAAACAGGTGCCACAACGTTAGAAGCATAAAATTGTCTAAAACGTTTTTGTATGCTGTAGTGTTAAAATGCCTTTTGCTGGAACTAAGGAGTCTAGCCCAAACCCTGAACAACAGCCCAGACCATTATGCCTCCATCAAACTCTCAATGCATTCTGGTAGGGAGCGTTCTCTTCCAGAAAGCGAAGCATGCTTCATCACATAGAACACATTTCCGCTGTTCCAGAGACCACTCCAAGCCTGGCATATTGCCCCTCGGGCCTGTAGAAACCAACTCATAAAGCTAGTTCTTGGGGTGATGTTTCTTACAGTGGCTGAGCTGGCGTGAGGATGCATACCCAAGCATCTCCGGGACTACTATGAAACAGACAAAAGACTCATCTTTTGCCAAGAGATCCTGAACTACCTCACCAGTAAGACAACAAGATTATAGATGTTGCTATTGAGGAATGCTGAATAGAAAGTGTGAAGGTACAGAGATGACCAGAGAAGCACCACAGCTTTTGGGTGTGCTAGGAGGCATACTTTTTTTATTATTCAGTTAGTATGTAAAATGTGAAAATATCTTAAATATATGTAATAAGTTAAACAATAAATACACACAATGACTACTATGGTGGGAGGAAGGCTTTGACAAGCTCAGACATTAAAGAGCAGGGAAACCTGTGTCAGATGAAGGGGCTCTTAAAAATTGCACAGCTTTTACAAATAAACGATACTGGCAGCAATTTGTTAATTAGTATGGCCGATGAGTGAAAAGGGACGCAGGATTTGAGCACAGCGATGGATTAGAATTGTGCACTCAACTTTATGAGAGTTTCCGGATACTGTAGCGAGGCAGCTGACCCTACTGCTTCTTATTAGCCCGATAGGTAAGAGTGCCCTGTTGAGCAGGCACCACATGACTGGCACATGATCACAAAGAGGAAATCATAGAATTCCCAGTGTTGTCACAATAACATGATGGACAAACAGTCCTGCATCATGCTGCAACAAACTCAAGCCAATAGTCTTATCGAACCTGACATTTTTCTATTTAACCAAATAAGAATTACAGAAGTGAATACTACGAGGCCACACAGTGAAAACTGAACTGCAGGACGACATTGGACCGTTATAAAACCAGTGATTATTTCTGATCATCTAGCTTTGTCTGCAACAGGCCCTAAACAAATACATCAAAGCTCTGAATTTAAGGTACCTACCTTAACATTTGGACAGTTTGCATGTGATAAAAATGTTAGGATATAAATAAATAAAAAAAAATACAAAAAACATTGCACTTCTGTGTCTTCGTTGAACCAAAGTTCGGCAGCATGGGTCTAGCAGACATTCATGTACCAAAAAAGGAATATTAACACAAAAAATATTAGCTTCCTTTCAATTTGGAAGCAAAACGTATGCAGCTCTCAAATTTAATGAAGAATATTAGCACAGGGCAAGGAGGTGACGGAGATTTTAGTAACCAGGTTACCCTTTTCAAGGATTAGAATACATCCATAACTTCATGAAACATAAACTAAAACTAAGTGATTGTTACATTTTTATTGTGTCAAGCAGATAAAACAGTCTAAGATTTTACTTAACCAATGGGAGACAAAACAACAAATGTACAGTGAGGATTTTTGGCTACTGCATAACTTTTGATTTGATGATCAGCTCCTTGTAGATGCCGGAAAAAATGCTTTTGCACAGGTAACACAACATTAAGGAATCAAAGTTTATATGGTCCTTAAACACCCAACAGATGTACAGTTATTACCTGAAAAATGCAGTCACACCAAAAAAGTATTTGAATGAGTTTAATCATAGACAAAACCACATTTGATATACAAGGCAAGTGACACAGAACGGAACATCGACAGCTTCACCTAGTATGTATAGGCAAATAATGGATTTGAGATCACGGTGCTAATGCATGAGTAATCAGGCTGTGTTCTAGGGTTTACACAGGCAAAATACCCTTTGTCATGAAGGTTTTAATGAACTCCGGATTATAACTGCCCTTTGATTTAACTTTCCTCAATGCCAGGCTTTCTCTAGAACAATACAGGATCGTAGAAGAACAGTTTGCGGTGTGAACATACTGCAGGGGCAGAATTTCCTTTCTCTGCCTGGGAGAAACTAGATGGATGTTAAGATGTTAATTCAAGGCTGTTTATGATTAGAAACATTGTTCCATTCAACAGATTTCTGATGTATAGCAAAAACAAAACAGTTACCCTCCAAGCCCGGTTTAGTAAGTATGAATCTTATTTTGGGGGCAACACTTAATATTGATATATAATAATTACAGATATATAATAATTACACAATGTTTAATATCATTTACTAAATACCAGAAACACCAGAAAGCTTGGAAAACTTGTTTCCACAGCATAAACAAAAAAAAAACAAACAAACAAAAACCAGTGCTCTGTATAGTGTTGACCGTGTTCGCAACTGCAATGAACAACCTATTTTCAGGGATGTTTGTAGGGTTAAGGAATGGCCTGGTCAAAATACCACTGCTTCACCACATCCAGCTCACAGCTTTCCTCCACAGCCTTCTGGTTCTGTAAAGAGATTTCTTTGTTGACTTTGAATGATAAGTCCAAAACCTGGTGGAAAGTCCTGCAAAGAGAGGAACATATTTTACAAAGAATGTCTCTACAATGTTGAAAGATTTCTAATTAATGAATCAGTGGCATGTCACCTGTAAACCACAGGCTACTTTTGCTTTAACTCATAGCACCCCATGCCGAGTGAGCTGCCATGCATTCCACTCATTCCAACAGTCCAGGATTAGCATAGTTATCCAGGATCTCTGTTGGATGGCTGATGAATCTTATTACATCCCATCACGTCAGGATTCCCACTACAAACCAATTTATTGTGCTGTGTCTGATTTGTTTTCTGTGGGAGCAATTATCTGTTGCTTCTCTCATCTGGCAGGCAACGATGGCCAAATAAGGCCTGAATAACAGTAAAGAAAATCTGACGTGTTAGGGGAGGCTATAAAGGGCAGTATTTCATTCTTTCCAGGAAATTAGTGGGGGTAAGTTGCATTTAGGAAAGGTGCTGTGGGGGGCAGTTTGTAGGTTGAAGCTAACAAAATCTAAATTCTGGTCTACAGCAGATCCTGGTCCTTATGCAGCACAAAAACAAGTGCTTTTAGGAAGGTCAGAATTTCTGTAAGAACAGTCCATTGTATTTTATTTTAGTACTTGAAATTTGTATTGGTCCACAAAAAAACCCCCAAAATTCAAATAATTTAACAAGAATGATTAGAGATGGTTGGAGCTGCGGACGTTCTGTAGAACCTCTGCAAAAAAAAAAACCCCCATCAGTTTAAGTACCGTGAAAGTTCGGCATCAGTCTTGCGCACAGTATCTTCCAGGTCCTTGATTGTGCCACATAATTCTGCATTTTCCCCGGAGGAGGACGATACAGCCTCGTCCAGGAGTGATTTGGAGATTTCCAAGTGTTTCTGCAGCTCCTCTGTTAAAACACATACATAAGAGCAAAATAAGCTAATGACACAATTTATGCAATGTTTTACCTTGTGTTGCCAGTAGTACTGGATCTACATTTCTTAATACTGCCACCAAATGAATGCTAAAAACAAAAAGGTTACATTGTCATGAGGTGAGGGGGCTACTTAAGCATATAATTAGTGGCGCAGAATTTTACAGTTTTGTATATTCGCGCGAATAACTAACGCAACATTGGAAAATATTATTATTTTGCTTATGTGCCCATTGTAGGCGCTATCGGCAGTGGACAGGGGGCAGAACGGGCGCCGACTGCTCCGCTGCTACCCAGCCCCATACACGTCAAACTGTAATGCACTGTGTGTTCAGACACCTTTCTATCAGAACCAGCATTAACTTTTCCAGCAATCTGTTAAATTTGACCACATGGGCCACACAGTATATATTTTATTTTTTCCTCTTATTGGGGCTCATGACAGCAAGGGTGAGAGTGCCAGCCAGCTGATCTAACCGGGGAGGGCTGGCACCTTCTGGCCCAGGGGGAGCAAGTAAAGCCAAGTGGCCCCATCGGACTGATACCCACTCATACTACAAACAATTAAACCAACACACACTCCCGCTAACACAGATCCTTATGCATATGCACTCAACCTTTGACAGGGTAGTGGTGTGCAGAAATGGGCAAACAGCTACTAAATTCATGGCATTCGGTTTGGTCAGGATAGGATTTTTGGCACTCATTTGTACGAAGGAATGGAAAATTAAGCCTTAAGGAGTTTTAAAGCGTAATGCTTAAGAATAGTCTGGTAAAAAAGCCATACAGTCTTAGTATAGGTAGGACCATCACAGGTTATTCCACCAGGGCATTGATCTGTCGAATGCTTTAGTTGATTCAAGCACTATATGCATGGTTTAAGACGCGTTCTTGTAAAAGATCTGTGTATGTAAGCCATGCAGATCATCAAGTCAAAGTGCAGGCACATCTGCCAGAGGTAACATAAGCCCCTGCTGACAAAGCCACAGCCCTAATATGCTCCAGTGTTTAAGTGTTTTTAAAGCGATAAGGTACAGTACAGGGGCTGAAAATCTATTTCTTAAAAGTTGTTTTTTTTTCAAATTAATGCAAATAAAACTACATTGTATATGACTGCAGATAACAGCAATATTTACCACTTTAACAGTTACTAGATGGCCAGGGCTGAGCAGCAGTGCAGAAAAATGGTATAAAGCATCTGCTATTCATTAAGTCATACCATAAATTAAGATAGGTGTGCCAAACATCCCAAATGGGAAAGCCCTGATTACTCATTCCAAATGCTAAGTGTGGGGTGTGTTTAAGTCATACTTGAAATAAATTGAAGTGGGTGGTGACCCCCACGCATTTCATTGCTCACATATCCCTCTCTGTAATGTGTCAAACAGCAATGTTCTTTGGTCATGTCTATACAATTCCATATTTTTGCCATCAGAATTGATTCTAGTTTCCGACGGTATAAATAAACTACAATTTGTAAACATTGGGTTCCAAGTACAAAAAGTCAACTTCCGAAATCTAATAAAAGGAATGGTCATCATTGCGTGGCCACAATGTTATTATTGTATGGCATACAGCCCGACTTCTGTTTGTCCATTGCCTTCAGGAGGGTCTTTCAGGAGGGTAAATCCCTGCCACCGTAACTTGATGCAGAGCAACCCCCAGACAGACACAAAATCTGAGTTAACCCAGACTGCTCATTTTGTGTGTAGATAACTTTACTGTAATTCTGGTTATGTGAAGCACGTCGAGAAGCTTAACCTAGATAATACAATTCTTTATGTACGTGGGCTCCAGAGCTTCCTAATCAATTCAGTGATATAGAAAATAAAATTACCCTAAATGCACTACTTTTTTAATTGGACCTTAAGTTGGACAGCCATACACAATAATAAGTGAACAGTATCTGTACTTTCCTTCCAAGTGTGTAAGTGAATACTTTGTTGTATATGGAGTGTGTGTGTATGTGTGTATGTGTGTATGTGTGTATGTGTGTATGTGTGTATGTGTGTGTGTGTGTGTGTGTGTGGGCAGAGCAATACTTCTGCATGAACAGAAATTCTCTGAGTCGTCTACAAAGTGTGGGAGACAGGGCTGTGCAGAGTTATGCTCAGAATTTCAAAACTTCTAACAGCTCCGTTCAGGCAGAAAGGCAACAAATTAATGTACACACTGCCTTTTTGTTTCCCGTCCAAGAAACGGTTTGAAAATCTTATTGTGAAGGGACTAATTGCAACCGAGAGACGCAAAGATCCTTGCTTTATTTTTCAGCCAGGAAAACTATGCCCTGAAAGAAGCCACGGCTAGACCAACATTTTTAGCCTCTCCAGTAGTTAAAGTCATTGTGGAAGAGGTGGCAAACAGCAAGGAAAAAGATATAGCACAAACTGGAATAATGTACGAAATTTGCATACCAAGGTATCTCTGCCGGGTGCCAACAATATGAATATCCTTTATGGGCAGTTGGTGTCTGGTACAGTCAAGAGCCAAGGCAAATGTTCGGTAATTGTCCTTGAAAGATTCTTTGGCTTCGACAGAGGGCGCCAAAGCTTCAGTCTGAAACAAGTAAATAGCTATTAGTGAAAAGTAAAACAGTAAGATAGTAAGATAGTAAAAAGCAGATAATTTGACCAATAATAATAAAAAAAAAATCAGTCTTGAATATCTTGCTGTTTTGCCTAATGTGAAATATACATGCAATATAGATGTTTCCAATTCATTGTAAGATTGCTATTAAGAATATACATACAGTATAAAGGAAATTACCAATATTGTATTTTTTTCTGGAAATTACCAATATTGTATTTTTTTCATATTTACAACACTTAATTTAGGTTCACATTCTACGGGTACAATTTGGTGTGTGGCTGTAAAGTCTTTATATAAAAAGTCTAATGCCACAAAAAAGTAGCACAATACCCATAGGACCAGTTGCATCAGGGGGCTCACACACAAGGCTTTTTACAATCTGTTCATGTAAAATCAAGGGACACTGAAGATGAGCTGGCCAGCCATCTAGCAAGCCTGGTGTAATATTACCACAAAACAGTGAAATGTGCTACATGTTAGTGAAAGTAAAGGTGAAGTACGGCACACATGGAAACGGTAAAAGCAGTAAGAATGGCCTAAAGAGCTTGTTTTTTTTTCTATATGTCCTGATTAACATGCTCAGCTAGAGCTAGATAATTATTTGGTCCCCTGGATTTATATGTAATTAACCAAAAATCATTAACCAAAGCAATTTGAAAGAGGAACTATGCTAGCAGAACAACATTTTAAAACAATTATAGAATTATAACCTATTCATGTGAACTGCATAGCTGTAATTGTTACACATTTGAAGGGGACTATTTTACCTCTAACACAACAGGATCCGTAAATGTGCAGCAGACCTAGAGTAATTAATACATTTCCTGGCCCCACAGCCTTGATTTATGGTCCAAGCGAATTGTAGGTCTATCACATATTGAAGTCAACAATTCTCACCAATTTATTTATTTTTTCCATGAAATTGCTCAGCAACGGGAAACATGTCATACACGGAACTGTGTGTGCGCAAGATACACTGGAGAGATTTTTTTTTCCTCAAAAAATAAAATAAAAAAATGCCAAGTTGGCACTTCACAGTAGATAACTAGATATATAGAGAGATTGCATTTTTGTCAGCTTGGCCCAACTAGCCATTTTGCATAGTTAGCCTATTTTTCAAGCTAGGTCATTAGTCAAATTAGTTAATTTATTCCTTTTGGCTGCCTATACAATGCTTTATGCAGTGTCATACATAGGACATGCCCATATGCCCTCTTCTTCTTCAACCATCTTTAATGCAAACAGCTGTTCATGAACTTAAATTTATCACTGCCTCAACTTTTGTTAATCACTGAAATCTGCCTGCTGCTTCTGATACTAGCGTATCTGCTTGAGTATTTTTTCATATTTAATAAAAGCTATGATTGAGAAAAATTTGTTTTTATTTCCTTTTATTTGCCAACCTGCCCCCCCAGTTATGCACATCTGCCCCCCAGATGTCTTATACCCACCTATATTCCACTCTGCTTCCCTGATATGCCTTATACCCTCCTATATGCCACTCAGCCTCCAGAAATGCCTTTTAACCCCCTATATGCCACGGTGCCCCATGCTATGCCTTTTAACCCCCTATATGCCACGGTGCCCCATGCTAATGTCTTTAACCCCCTATATCCACGGGTGCCCCACTATGCCTTTTAACCCTCTATATGCACTGTGCCATGCTATGCCTTTTAACCCTCTATATGCCACGGTGCCCCATGCTATGCCTTTTAACCCTCTATATGCCACTGTGCCCCATGCTATGCCTTTTAACCCCCTTTGGGCCACTCTGCCTCCAGAAATGCCTTATACCCCTATATGCCACTCTGGCATATAGGGGGTTAAAATTCATATCATCGGGCAGAGTGGCATACAGGGAGTTTAAGCCATTTCTGGAGGCAGAGCGGCATATAGGGGGGGATAAGGCATTTCTGGAGGTAGAGTGGCATTAAGGGGGTTAAAAGGCATATCATGGGGCACTGACTACAGAAATGCCTTATGCCCCCCTATTTAACATTTGACTCCCTGGTGTCTAGTAGGGGACAGCGAGTGCCGGGTGGACGTCTGTGCGATTCGCATAGGCAACTTCCGCTGCAACTTCTATGATCATAGAAGCATAGAAGTGCCGGTAGCAGCGGGAACGTGGATGTGAAAGGGATAACCTTTTTAGAGGTATAGCGCTAGAGGAATTCTCTCTGGCAGCCGGGGAAGGTATGCGCAATGCACGTAGACAACCTCTGCTGCTATTGGCACTTCTGCCAGCGCTCAGTGATAGACGCCCGGTGTAAGTACTGCCAGTAGCTGAGGTTACCAGACAGGAGGATCCAGGTCCCCTGCAGCGCTGTATTTGGAGGTCTGATTATAAGACGAGAGGTATTTTTCAGACCATTTACTCTGAAAAAACCTTGTCTTATAATCGAGCAAATGCAGTAATTCATTTGCTGCTCCTTTTCACATTGGCCTTCACTTTAGCCACACCTCTAGAAAGGTTATCCTTTTCACATCTACGTTCCCATCAGAAAAGGCCACAAACAGCTACAAACAATTCTTGGACTGTGTTCGCTCTAGTTAAATCGGAAGACACCTTTTCAAATCCAAGAAATGCAGAACAATCTCCTTTGAGATGAAAAGAATGTAGGTAAAATTTCCTGATGCCTGCGGAAAGCTGAATGGATAGGGCCTGTAGCGGAGGTGATGGCTACCAGAAATGCTCTCTTCAGGGACAGAAGGTGTAGAGACACTGATTGAAGAGGCTCAAGCAGTGTGAACACGAAACTGCAAAGCACCCAATTAAGGTCCCAGGGAATCATCTTGGAAATAGGACAAGGCCTATAATCCGAACTAGAAAATCATCTGACTGCAGATAAGGCGACTAGCCCATCCCCCAAAAAGGGACTGATGGCTGAAATCTGGATTTTTAATGGTAGAACTTTGTAATGGGGAATTGAAACCTTCCTTTAAGTCTAAAATCAAATTAGTAGGACATGAAGTACTGGCAAACCTATGTAGCTGCACAAAGAAAGGAATCTCTTCCAGATTTTAACACACCTCAGAGATGTGACACGTTTGCAGTTTAACAAAAGGGTCTCTGTAATTGAAGCGAACAACCCTTTAGTTCTTAAAAGTTTTCGCTCAACATCCAACCCATCAGGTAAAATAGTTCTGGCTTCGGATGTAAAATTGGTCCTTGCTAAAGAAGGTTCCTTATGACCAGAAGGCACAGAGGTGGTCTGGGAGATCAGATCCGCCAGCCTGGAGCTATGAGGATACCTGAAGATTGATCTTGTTTGATATTTTGCAGAACCCCCATTATTATTATTATCATCTTTTTTTTTTTTTTTTTATAGTGCCAACAATTTACGCAGCGCTTAATACATATATTCAAGTGGTATGACAAGATGAAAATTGACAGACTAAGACAAACAGATACATTAGGTAGAGAAGACCCTGCTCACAAGCTTGCAATCTTGAGACCCTAGAGATTACAGGAAATGGTGAAAATGCATAAGTGAGCTGGAAATTCCAGGTCTGGGAAAAGGCATCCACCGCCAGAGGCTGATCTCCCAGGTTGAGGGAAGAAACGTTCTGACTTGAGAAATGCATCTGGAGGCAATTAAGTCAATCTATGGAAGTCCCCACTTCTGGACTATAAATCTAGAGATTCAGAGACAGTTCTCCGGCCAAGACTAGAGCTACGCTCAAAAAATACGCTTGGAGTGTTGAAGGCACATTTCAGATGGACCAAGGTCAATGTGGTAGAATGTGCTGCTGCCCAAAGGAACAGCCTGAGAGAAATCCAGAGCAGGAGCGGACTTCCTGTGCCACCCTGCTTGTTGACATAGGCTACTGCGGACCTATTGTCTGAGTGTACCAATACGTTCGTGCCCGATTCTTTGGTCCCCCAATGATGAGGAGCGTTCTCCACTACTAAAACCTCCGGGCATTTTGAGAGAAGACCGTCAGCCTTGCACAAACCCCTCTAGAAAAGTGTCTCCCCATCCCTAGATACTTGTGTTGGTAGTCAGAATCTCATTGTCTGGAATGAACCATCTTTTTTTTTTACTGATAAAGTGTCTAAGTCCACCAGGTAAGAGAGGCTCAGACATGAGGAAGAAGGGCAATGAGATAGTCAAAGGAAAAAAGCTTCTGTCCCAACGCAATTCTGGTGTGTTCTTAAGTGGCCTAGAGCCTCCAAACTGTGTACCTTGCGGAAGGTATTTTGCCAAAGACGACAAGTCCTTATGGAAGTCGACTGAAAGCTTTCTATGTTGGAGACAGGAAGCAAAGCCTTTCATAGACAAGTATCCAGATGAAGTCCCAATAATGTAGCTTGCTGAGAAGGGCTGATACTTTACTTCTCACAATTTATGATCCATCCCAGCTTTTGAAGAGTGCAGATAACACCGAAAGATGAGAAAGAAGCACAGGAGCTGAGTGGGCCCGGATTTGCCAATCGTCCAGGTATGGAATGACAATACTTCCCTAAAGCGGGAAGCCAGAAGTTTTGTAAAAACCCTGGGGGCTGAGGCCAAACGGAAGAGCCTGAAACTAGAAATAAGTCTCAAGGAATCTGTTATACAAAGAAACCTTTGCTGTGACGGGTGGATAGAAACATAAAGATAAGGATCTATTTTAACTTAACATTAAACTGCAGTTGCCCCACGCTCAGCCATTCTTGTAATTTACTTAAATCATATGCCATTCCGCTTGTTTCACAGTGAATGTTCCTGTTGCAGATGTTTGTATCATCTGCAAAAAGCCATACTTTACCATTGAGCTCAAAAGTTTGTGAAATTGTGAAATGTTAGCATTGATTTGGAAAATATGACTGATCATGCAAAAAAAAAAAAAGTCTTATTTAAGGCTAGTGATCATATGAAGCCATTTATTATCACATGGTTGCCTGGCTCCTTTTTAAATCATAACATATATAACCCATATGGCCCTGATCAAAAGTTTATCCTTGATTTTTGGGCTTTGTATCAGACACACAAGGTGAGTCAGACAGGTTAAAAACGGTGATTAAAGGTTAATTTCCCACACCCGTGGCTTTTAAAATTGCAATTAGTGGCTGTGTATAAATAGTCAGTGAGCTCTCACGTGGATGCACTGAGCAGTCCAAATAATGAGCCATGAGGAGCAGAAAAGAACTGTCAAAAGACCTGCGTAACAAGGGAATGGAACTTTATAAAGACGGGAAAGGATATAAAAATATATTAAAAGCCTTGAAAATGCCAGTCAGTACTGTTCAATCACTTAAGTGGAAAATTCCATAAAAAAAGAAATGTGTTTTGCCTGCTCACTCATTTTTTCTTTAACAATGGTACATATATTACTAATCATCCAAGGGTATTGATCACAACTGTATATTGGAGGTAACCAAAAATTTTATACCACTCAAAATGACAATTGGTATTGGGCATAGTGATTTTCAGCTGGCGTGCAGCTGCTCTGCCATGGAAACCCATTTCATGAAGCTCCCGACACACAGTGCTTGTGCTGAAGTAACTTCCAGAGGCAGTTTGGAACTCTCAAGTGACTGAAGCTACAAAGATCATTTTTACACACTATGCCATTCAGTACTCAGCATGCCTGGTCTACAGTGGCGCAGGGCAGAAATGTCACTACCTGACTTGTGGCGAAGGTGGCATCCTATAACATTGTCATGTTTAAAGTCACTGAGCTATTCAGTACGATCCATTCTACTGCCAAAGTTTGTCTATGGAGATGGCATACCTATGTGCTTGATTTTGTACACCTGTTAGCAATGGGTATAGCGGAAACGCCTAAATTTAATAAATCGGAGGGCGCCCCAATACCTTTGTCCATATAGTGTAGCTCTAACATCCGCTGATCTGAACATCCTCTGATCTGCAAACTACTGAAGGGTATCAGGCTGCCAAAACCCAGGTATGAAACCTTGTAGGATGTCACTCTGGTCCTTTGTATGTTGAAATACTGGCGGAATAACGACATATTGTCTCTACAACGGCTTTAACACAGAGCTCTGTGTGGTGACATTGTTAATGTTTTTGCCAGTTGAACTCTTCCTGTATTACATGTCTTGATATGTTAACGAGGGCACACCTACAGTGATTCAATATGCCTGTTGAATGCAAAATCTTAGTTCAGTCTCTCTCTGCCCACCTGCATGTATGGAGTAATCGGTGGTGCGCTGGGTTATGTTGAACCTTTAGGTTGCAGGTTAGTTGTGAAAAGTGTTGCATTGTATGTTGGGCTGTCACTCATTTATTGTATGTTACTGTGTTTTTGTCTCTTATAAATATCTGTTGAAGTAGATGAACCTTTGTGTTATATTTGGTTAAACACACTCTGCGCTCTTTTTCTCAAATTGGTTTCAGATTTCGAGGTGCTTGATCTAGAGGGTCGTCACCCCCTTTTTTCCTCATAGGGTCAATTACTTATTTCTTTCAAGAAACCCCACCACTATTTCAATATCTGGGGGGGGGAATGACACGCTTATCTAAAAGCCACAGATTGGTCTAGGGCAGAGGTGTCCAACCTGTGGCCCTCCAGCTGCTGCAGGACTACATCTCCCATAATGCTCTTTCAGCTAAGGGGCTGGCTGAGGATTATGGGAGATGTAGACCTGCAGCAGCTGGAGGGCCTCAGGTTGGACACCCCTGGTCTAGGGATTCGAATTTTATGACCTACTTTAAATCTGTTCAAGATCTGTCAGAGGTTGTTATTCATTAGCTTTGAACTTGCATAATATGATCCTCAATGGCAGATATAAAATCCCTAGATTTTACAAGCTATGTGCAATAAAGGCTAGATTTTCTGAAGGACACAGAAGTATTAACCTTTCTGCTCACCGTCTGTCGTGTTTGTGATCATTCCCTGTTCTTTTCAGCTTGAGGCCCAGAGTCGGTTCCAAAGGAATTGCTTTTGTTATCTTCGTTTCAACCTGAGCCAGACCTTGCAATTGTTGTTTGTCTTTCTTGTTTGAAGTTGCAGTTGGAAAGTTCTCGGTTCCAAAGAAAGAGGAAGATGGTGACTGGACCACAGGCTTTATAGAACTGAGTGCACCCTGATTGGCTGAGGGGCAGTGTATGCATATGGGTGTTATTTTTATCCTGATCATTTTAACCCTTTCAGTCCCCTTATGATGTACCTGTAAATGCTTAAAACTTGTGGCAGGAAGCCCATTAGGACAGACAAGTATATCAGACAGCCTGGTTTTGTGATGACCGATTCTGTGTAACCGTGCATGCTGCGAGCACCGGTACACTATCATTCAAAGAATGTCTGAACACGTGATTGGGCATTCCCTCTCAGTATTGCTTCCACTATGTAAAAAGCACTGCATAAATTGTTGACGCTATATAAATAAAAGATAATAATAATAATAATGTCTCTACCCCCCCAAAGCCAAAGTCAACAGTATTCAAAATGTAATATGGAGTAATAAAGCATGGATGTGGGCCTCTGGAATATACAAATGTAATACATTTAAACTCATTAAATATATTTTTATGAATTTCGATTGTTGTAAAACGCCTTACTACTTTTCCTGAAGAAAAAAAAAAAATTCTGCAGGTTCGTAAAATATGGAAAAAGCGAATGAACAACAAACATATGACAAAAATGATTTCAGTCATTTGGTTTAGGGGCGCAACTAACGATTGCTTTCATAATCGATTAGTTGGCCAATTGTTTTTTTCGATTAAATTGATTAAAAAAACAATATGCAAATGTTTCATTGGTATAAAATAATTTAATGAACAAACTGGGTTTTAAAACAAACAGCAGAATAAAAAAAACACTGGCATTTCTCTAATCGCCTTTTTATTTATTACTACTTATTATAATAAAAGCGGTATTTTAAGGTACAAGAAACCAAACAATATTTCTCAAACTTGGTTTTAAAACCTAAAAAAAGATACTGGTAAATATTAAGTCACATGCAAAACAATTTTTTCATATTTAATAAAAACTATGCATTTATTGTTTTTATATCTTTTTATTTGCCAACCTGCCCCCCTTGTTCTGCACATCTGACCTCAGGCTTGCCACTCTGCCCCAGAAATGCCTTATACCCCTACATGCCACTGCCCCCTTGATATGCCTTATACCCCCCATATGCCACTCCCCATCCTTCAGACTCCCTGGTGTCTAGTGAGGCAGCTGGTGAACATCTGTGCTATGACAACCTTCACTGCTGCCCGACACTTGCGCTGGAGCTTCTAAGACTGAACCAGAAGGTCATAACACGCCGGCGCTCTGTCATAGAAGCCCCAGCGGAAGTTGAGGGCAGTAACGGAGGTTTTCTGCACGCATCGCGCAGACGCCCAACAGCTGCCAGAGAGGAGGATCTGGATGTTAGTGTTATAATCACTTCAGAGAATTTGGCTTAAAAAAAAAACCAAACACTTATCAAATATTCGAAAAAATCTATTCAACAAATAGATAATTAGTTATTATCGATTAGTTGTTGCAGCCCTACTTTGGTTATGAAAACCATTGGGACTGAAAAAGGTTAGATACATTGTTGCTGCTGTGGAGTAAGATGTATGCATAATACTTGACTCAGTGTCATTCATAAAATCTAGACTTTACTACACCTAGCTTGTGAAATATAGGAATGCTATGTATCTCCAGGGCTATGAGCTCAACACAGTATCTAAATTAGTCAATATCACCCTCTAATGGTGAAATGTTATAGTACGTTAACGGCTTACTTCTAAAATATAAACTGACAGTGGCTGAGAAATATTGTTATTTCAAGATGGGGGAGTTTACACGTAGTCGGAAAGGTATTTGTAAGCAAATATTCAGTATCTAAATACATCACTACATGTAGTGCTACACTTGTCTGTCTGGATCTTAGCAAACATTATTGTTGCAGTCCCCTAGCACTAGCTGCATGGGAAAAAAGAAGTTTGTCCATTTTACACAATAGAAAAAAAACACAAAACTACATTTGTTTAGAGAGAGCTAAACTAATATTACATAGGTTGGACTTCCTAACACATTAATGAGAAAAAAATAAGTGTTTCAAGTCTTCTGACAAGGTGGGGGTATCACAGACTTGGTGCCCACGGTCTTCCCAGCTTCTACCAGTCTAGCATTATTTGTGTATTTTATAACTGTTAAATACCATACATCCAATCAATACATTTGTTTGCATGTTTAAACCCCCTCCCTATAAATTATTTTATATCTAGTAAGAACAAACAAAGCTCCATGGCACAGTGTAATGTGTTCATGGTTGTGGTGCTTACCTGCTTCTCTAACAAATCTTTGAGTTCCTCTTCTCTCTGAAAAAGCATTTTCTCCCGTCTGAGTTTGTGCACCGTTTCCTGCAAGCGATCCTTCTCGTCACTCACTATTAACAGACTCCTTTCAGCCTTCTCTTCGAGACGACCAAGATTCTTCTGCATCTAAAATCACAAAACTACTAATAAAACAATGGCAACCGCAGCTACCTTGGTTTCATAAATAGGCTCAACACACATGCATCATGTCACAAAAAAAAATGGTCCGTAGTGGTCCCACCTTATGGAGCAAGTTTTTTTTTTTTTACTACGTGTAAGCAATTGATGTTTTTTATGTAATAAAATGGTACTTTGTTTAACTTCCTGCTCCTCTGTTTGTTTAACCCCTTAATGACTACTCGTAGTACATTTTGGGACAACAGTTCTGTACTTTTCTTCTTATTTTGTGCTCCCACACATTATATATTGTTGGTTTTTTTTTCAGGACAAACAGGGCTTTCTTTAGATGCCATTACCATATTTGCTCGATTATAAGACAAGTTTTTTCAGAGCAAATGCTCTCTGTCTTGTAATTGGGGTCAAATGAGGTCTGACTATTAGACTAAGATCCAGGTCCCCCGTGGGAGCTGCAGCAAGCGCCTGCTGAGGCATCCCTGTGAGTGAAGTGCCTTGGTTGCTTGAGTGCATGTTCTGGTTTGGAAGTGTGCCTCGGTGGGTAGGCAAGTGTCTCGGTGTTTAAGTATCCCCCCTGTATGCCACTCTGTCCCATGATATGCCTTTTAACCCTCTATATGCAAGAGTGGCATATAGGGGTATAAGGCATTTCTGGAGGCAGAGTGGCATATAGGGGGTTAAAAGGTAGGGCTGCAACAACTAATCGATAAAATCAATAATAATCGATAATGAAATTCGTTGGCAACGAATTTCATTATCGATTAGTTGAATCGATTATTATCGATTATAAAATGAGGGTTTTTTCAGAGCAAACGCTCTGAAAAATCCCCCTCATTATATAATCCGTTTCACTGACTCACCGTCTCACAGCAGCAGCTCCTACTTACTCCCCCTCCCTGTAATCACTGTGACAACTGGCCCCGCCCCTTCCTTCTCCAGGCCAGAACCACATGGCTGTGACACTCATCTAACTGTAAGTATATATATATATATATTAATATTTGGGCTACTGAAAGTTAGGGGAGGTGGGAGTTAATTTAGGGGCAGTTATGGT